>BSBK01013600.1:0-156540 GCA_027943335.1 Chamaecyparis obtusa | reverse complement strand
TATTATATGCATATACATATAGATATATATATATATATATATATATATTATATATATATATATATGTATATATATGTATATATATACATATACCTATACATATACATATACATATACATACTAAGCTATATATATATATAGATATATATATATATATATATATATATATATATATATATATATATATATATATATATATATATATACATATACATATACATATACATATACATATACATATACATATACATATATGTTTATGTTTATATATATATATATATGTATATGTATATATATGTATATGTATATATATATATATATGTATATGTATATATATGTATATGTTATATATATGTATATGTATATATATGTATATACATATACATATATATATATACACATATATATATATATAGAATATACATATATATACTATATATACATATATATATATATATATATATATATATATATACATATATATATATATATACATTTACATATATATATATATATATATAGATATACATATATATAGATATACACACATATATACATATACATATATATATATATATATATATATATATATATATATATATATATATATATATATATATATATATATATATATATACAGATGCACGTCAGTCTGCAAGGTGGGGGAAGTCATACCATGCAGCAGTACTATAGGGTATGATGCACGTCAGTTCGCAAAGGGGTTGTCATGCTACAGTATTGCAAGGTATTGACGCATGGTGCGGGTCCTCCCTCTTTTGTTTTAATACTTTTTTTAAAAAAAAGTTTTAAAATTTGTTTTGTTTAAATTTTAATATTACTTTTAAAATTTAATTATTATTTTAATTTAAATGTTTGTTTAATTAGTTAAAATTTAATATTTATTTTAATTAAGAGAATTTGGTTTTAATGTTTTTCTTTTTAAGAATTAAATAAATTTCAATGCTTGTTGATTTTTATTTAGAAGGGTATGCTTAAAAATTGCATTTATTATTAATATTTGTGTTATGACATGATTATTTTTATATTTAATAATATCAAAGGCATTGTTTATTATTAGCTAAAGAGTTTAGGATGTTTTAAAATTTATGAAGTTGTATTTTTTTATATTTGAGGTATAACAATTAAATTTTGGAAAAGTTTATTAAGGAAATATTAATATTTTTAGTAGGGGATAGTTTTGGGTTTAAATTTTGAACATGAAATAACTTATGAATTTATATTGCATGTGATAAATCGATCTATTAGGATTGGGAAATTTAGTTATTTTATATTTTTTTTTACTGTGTTAATTATTATTAAATAAATTGATTTTTTTGATGAAATTTTCCTACAAATTAGTTGAATTATTTAAACGCTACTTCTGTGTTTGTGTGTTCTTGAAGGATGTAGTTGACTTTTGGTAGTTTTAGTTGACTTTAAGGAAATTTGAAACAAAGGCTTTCAAGTTTTAATTTTCTATGTCATGACTAATTTTGGAGTCTCGATTGGACCATGTATGACTTTGTGATATTGTGAGTGATTTCATGTGCCTTATTGTGTTCGATCTTATTTTCTTTAACCCTAAAAGGTGACGGTTGTTATTATGATTGAGATTGAATCATTTGGTCACCTTACGTTATTTCTTTGATTGCTTATCTCTAGGATGATTATTTTTATGAAATATGTTACCTTGTGTCTTTGTATTAATGTTTTATTTATTAATTTTTTTTCCTTACATATTCAATTGAATCGATTATTTTGACCCATTCTTATGAGAAAAATGTACTATTATCCTCTTGTGTGATGCTTTTGTATAATTGAGTTTTTTTACATATTCTATATTTGGGAATATGATGTTGAATTTTTATGTCCTATCCATGGGATCAAGAGTGAATTTATTATGGATACTTGGAGAGTGTCTTGTGTTATGGTTAGAGACTTGTTGCATGTTCCTATTTCTTTGTGAAACAGTCCTGAGGGATATTACTATTATCTTTTGATGTTATTTGATCTTTGAGCCTAGGGTAGGATACCTAGATGTGTAGTAGAGGGTGGCTTGTAATAAGCGTTGGGGCCCAAAAGTGGCTGCCAAGATCACTTATTGTAAGTATTCTTCAGCAAGTGATAATTAATGTCATTAGGGGGTACTAAAAATGAACTTAATAAGATATGGTTCCTCACCCATGCTTGAGTTCTTGTAAAGACTAAGATGGCTGATGAGATGATGCTTTCTTCCTTTGAGAGGTGTGTGTCTGGCATGGTTAATGGCTTCGTCTGTATGAGAGGTTATTGATACCGTGTATGGTCACTTGAGTGTCAGGGTCCAGAGTGACTACCAAGATGGGATTCAAGGGTTAGACGTACATGATGACACCTTCCTATGCATAGTCTATTTATCCTAGATGTGTTCGCTACCTCGGGATTAGTGAGTCTTGCCTATTGTTATCTTTGTACACATGGTGTTAGAGAGATTTTAGGATCTATTCCTTAGCTTGTTCTATTGATGTTTTTTATCCATTTGGGATCTTTTGTTATCTCCTCAGCACGGTGGGAGTGTGATGTACGACACACTCTCTCTTAACAATAAAATCAATCTTGAGAGGAATAACGTAGATTTGAAACCTTCAATATTTTTTGATTCATCACTGACTTCCTCTAAAATTCGCTACAAACTCTTAAGTAACCAAAAAACCTAGAAAAACAAGAAATCTAAAAATAACCTTTTTGGTAGTTTTTTTCCATAGTTGGTTTTTGCCATTTTTGGTAATTTTTGAAACAACACCTAAAAGATGAGTCTTTCCCTAAACATGCCCTCAACTAAGTTAGAATGAATTTCCAACTAATATTTGATATTTGGAAACCATAAATTTAGATTTATTACAAAATAGAGCCTGAGTCAAAAGTTTCAGCAAAAACCCAGACCTGAGTCAAAAGTTATGACCTCCAAAAAAAATTTGTATGAGTTTATGACCTACTAAAGGTCCTGCATTAGAGTGGACCATTTAGGTTCCACGAGGTGAGGTGGTAGTGATTCTTCTACCATTTGAGATTCCTTCATTCGTGAACCAATGTTGGATGATCCATGTAGCAATTGATTCTTCTTGATCTCTATTGTTGGAGTTTTGTTCTTATTCTTCTTCTTCTATGTGATCTTGTATCATTGTATCAGTTACTCAGAGATATCATGTTTTACTTCATTCTGGTTATTGTAATACATACAGGCATGTACAGGATCATGGTATGCAAAAAAGTCATGATGTTAGACTCTTGTATAAACAACTATAACTTTCAAATTGTATATAACATTTTTGAAATTTGGAATATACATCACATTCTGTGCTTCATTTAATACAATAATAATAAAAAATTCTTTGAATTTGATGAAGTCTAGACCAATTAAAGGTGGTCAAGAATGAAAGTTGTTATATTCAAGAAAATTTTTAGTAGAATAATAATAATTAATTATTTACTTGGAAGAAAATTACAAAAAAATATACATCACATCCGCACATGAGTCTACTACTTTTATCTAGAATCTTAAAAAAAAATATTATCATTTGATTTTGTTTAATGTGGTAAGACATACACCTACTTGTTATCTTTCTCCTCCTGACTGATAGACTTATTGAAATATAGCTATACTTTAAAACTGTATAACATTTTTGAAATCCAAAACATGTGTGAATTCTATTCTTTTTCTACTACAAGAAAAAAATAAAATAAAAAAATTCAATTTAATAAAGTTTAGACTAAGTTAACGTGGTCAGACACGAGAGTTTTTGTATTCTAGAAAAGTTGTAGAAGAAAAATCATAATTAATTATTTACCTGGAAATAAATTACAAAAAAATATGTGTCACATCTGGACACGAGTCTACTACTTATATCTAGAATCTTTAAAAAAAAATTATCATTTGATTGTGTTTAAGGTGGTCAGACATGGAACTACTTCTTATTTTTTTCCTAAAATTTTCATACTACTACATTGAAATTTGACATTTACAACATATAGAATAATTAGTTTTCAAAAAAGGCCCTAGTATCTTAGAAACTAAATTCAATTTTCTACAGATTATCTTCTTACATATTTTTCATATAATATTTATAACTTGTTCAAATTTCTATGTCAACTTTCCTAAATCGGATTTTCTAAATTTTCATTGTCAATTAAGGGCGTAGTTTGGCATACCATGATCCTAGACATACCCATACCTTGCACCATGTGCAGTGGATGTAGGTTATTATGGATACCTTATGGTACCATTTGTATCTATGTTATCTTATATGTGATGTTGCATTTATCATTCATTTTTTTATATGAGTTTTGTAATTATATGTAATCTAAATTAATTAATTAATTAATGTATACATAATCTTTATCAAGGAATCTTGGAGAGTTGTAATCCATTTGAGTTTTATATTTCATTGTATTACTTTCGTATTGTAAAACTTTGTTGTTGTTGTTGTTCTTTGTTAACACTTTAAAAATAATTATTCTGTAAAGTTAGTCACATGTTTAGGTTTGTTAGGAATAATAGTCCACAATACAACTGAGAGGGGGGGTGAATCAGTTGTATGATAGAATATTAAACTTTAAACTTTAAGCTCATCAATATTAGATCTAATGAACACAATGAATGCCAACACAATAACACAATATTTTTGTTACAGGAAAACCTTGTTAAAGGTAAAAAACCTAGTGGGAATTAGCACCCACTAATGATGTACTGAGAGTATAGTAATCCTTGTTAGAAGATATAGCCCTTTTAGGAGCTTATTGAAACATTACAGTACATAGTCCTTGTTAGAGTATAAACCCTGTTAGGAGTCAAGAACAATAGATGACTCACTGCACAAAGAAGGTTAAATCCACCTTTAGAACTCACTAGTTTTCAATAGGTGTATATGAAGAAATACACAATCTTTGAACTATTTACTAGCAACTATCTTTGCTTGATCAGTTCCAATGATGTCCACCAGTAATCCTCTTCTCTACATACAATAGATAGAATTTTGCAAGCTTCATAACCTCCTTATGTCACATATAGTCCATCCATATCTTTTCTGAAGAAAAGACCTTTCATTTATACCTTATTACAATTTACCAAGATTAGGTCGGCCCATAAGGCTTTCCTAATTACAAACAATTACATAAACCCTTGCCAAGATACACATAGTATCTATAAAAATTTTACAATGATTATACTACAATAATTTGGGACCGACATCCTTGATTTATGCTTTCCAAACAAAACACACACTTCATTCCATGAGTCGACTTAAGAATAAGCCATCACCAGAGCACACACCACAGATGATGTCACCGATCACTTTGTACCTTGTGTTGACCAATGAGCATTTTTTAGTACCTCTTCCATCATCTTTCAAGTTTTCATACCTTGAATTGAATCCCTCTGAAAGATATATCAAAATCTTAGAGATGAACCCTGTCAATTCTCATTGTCACAGTCCAGTGACCTGTCTTTACCAAAACAGCTATAACTCTCTTAATATGCAAAAATTAATGATGAGATCTTAGATATAAGATCACAATATCCTCCTAAGCTCTTATCTAACTTCGTAACATCTGAAACATCTGTACACCAGTCGTACACTATTATTACTAGTCTGGTTCCTTCATAGAAGCATATGTTGACATCAGTGACAAAACAAAAATGACAACAGTATGAGTGCCTATTTGGTAACATAGTGTTTAAACATATTAAATGTCTCAATAACCACCCATGCATTAGCAATATCCAACAATATCCCCCTTTGGCATTGAGGTCAACATATGGGAGAATCTTATCCCAAAGTTGTATCAACCCAAAAGTCATTCAACTGAACAATCTCCCCATACAGTGATGATTTTCTCATAACAACACTCCTCCTTTGACAAAAATGGAAAAGGGTGCCAACTACCTTCATATATAAACTTTCTTCCATGATCACTCCCCCTGAGGAGTAGATCCCTACATCCAGTCCAGAAAATGATGAGGCTTTGAGCACTTCTGGACTGATGCATCTTTACATCATTTAGTTATGACTAGGAGGGGCTTGAACCCCTAGCATACCTCTAAGATATTAAAATGTATCTTTTTGTAGTGGCTTTGTAAAAATGTCTGAAATCTTCTCTTTTGTATTGATATATTCAAGCTTGATTTCTTTTTCTACCACCTTATCTCTCAAGAAGTGATACTTCATAGAAATGTGTTTAGTTTTAGAGTGCATCACCAGATTCTTTGACATGTTTACTGTGCTAGTGTTATCACAATGGATAGCCACAACCTCATTAAAAGCTATTCCAATGTATATTAATATGTGTTTCATCTAAACAATCAAAGTATAATTTATAGCAGCAGTAACACATTCTGATTTAGCAATAGATTGTGCTATACAATCTTGTTTCTTACTTAACCAAGAAACCAACTTTTTCCCAAGGAAAAATACACCACCACTAGTACTTTTTTTGTCATCAATATTTCCTACCCAATCAGCATTAGTATAAGCATGAATTTCAAAGCTATCATTCCTGTAATACCATAAACCATAGTCTATGGCTCTTCTGAGATACCTTAGTATTCTTTTCACAGTAGCTAGATGAGTCTCTTTGGGTTCTGCCTGATAACTAGCCACAATTCTAACAACATTAGCAATATCTGGTCTAGTATGGTCTAACAATTCTAAAAACACATTTTGATTCATCATCAATTATTAGCTTATTTCTAGTCATCATAGGTGTTCCTACTGGTTTACAATCTTCCATACCATATTTCTTAAGAAATTCTTTGAGATAGTTGGTATAAGAAATGAAAATACCATTCTCATTCTAAGTTATTTGTAGTCCAAGGAAGAATTTCATTTTGCCTATCATGGACATCTCAAATTCACTTTCCATTTCTTTAAAAAATTTCTTACATAGATCATCATTACCTCCAAAGATAATGTCATCCACAAATACTTCTAGTATTAGGATTCCATCTTCAGTAGTTCTTAAATACAAATTACTATCCGCACTACCTTTTCTAAATCCAAGTCCAAGTAGATACTTGTCCAACCTTGCATACCGAGCCCTAGGACCTTGTTTCAAACCAAATAGGGCTTTCTTTAATTTGCACACCATGTCTTTATATTCGCATAGAGGAAATCCATCTGGTTGTTCTATGTATACTTCTTCTTCAAGATCTCCATTCATAAATGTAGATTTAACATCCATTTGATACACTTTGAAGTTTTTGTGTGCAGCATAAGATAGAAATAATCTTACTGCCTCTATTCTAGCAATAGAAGAAAATGTTTCTTCAAAGTCTATGTCTTCTTGTTGTGAGTATCCCTTACACACTAGTCTTGCTTTGTTCCTTACAACTATTCCTTCTTCATGCATTTTGTTTCTATAACATTTTTTATTTTTAGGTCTTGGAACCAATTCCCAAGTATTATTTTTCTTTATCTGATCTAATTCTTCTTTCATGGCATTTATCCAAGATTCATTTTTAAAGGCTTCATCTATATTTTTTGGCTCAGCTTGAGAAATCAAACAATTTTCTTCTCTAACTTTACATGTATTTAGCACTCGCTAACTGGTATTTCCAATAATTTGATTTTTAGGATGGTTATTTTTTACATACCTTGGAGTTTTAGGAGTTTCAGTAGTCTTGCTTGTATCATCACAAGCATTTTTTTCACTTTCTTCCTCAGCAAGTTCTTTTTCTTCGATAGCAATAGTGGTTTCTTTCACTTCTTATATCTGACTGCTATCATACATTCTTTCTTGTATTTGAAATTTCTCATTTATTCTTACATTATTACTTTAAACCATCTTCCTTAATCTTAGATTGAAACATTTGTATGCCTTTCTTTAAACAGAGTAACCAAGGAAGATACCTTCATCACTTCTAGCATCAAATTTCCCTATCTCATCATCCCTCTTGATATAACATTTTCTACCAAAAATTATCAAATATTTTACAGTAGGAGTGTGATCAAACCATAGTTCATAGGGTGTGTTACTTGTGTCATCTCTGATTTGAATTATGTTTAATGTGTACACTATTGTTCCAACAGTCTCTCTCCAATGTACATGTAATACATTTCCTTCATTCAGCATTGTCTTGGTAGCATCAAGTATAGTTATGTTTCTTCACTCTGTTATCCCATTTTGTTGTGGAGTCCTAGGAGCATATGTTTCTCTTTTTATCCCATGCTCTTCATAGTATGAATTGAATAAATATGATGTAAACTCTCCACCTTTGTCTAATCTTAAACACTTTATTTTCAGTCCTGATTCATTCTCTACCTTTTCTTTAAACAACTTGAATTTGTCAAATGCTTCTGATTTCTCTCTCAAATAAGTAACTCACATCATTCTGGAAAAGTCATCAACAAAGAGCATAAAATACCTTTCACTGTAGTATGAATTTGTTCTTGTAGTCCCACATAGATCTGTATGTACCAGATCCAACTTTCATTTTGATGTAAATGTTTTTTCTTTTATGACTACTTTTAGTTTTCTTTCCTATAACACATTCTCTGCATACAGTGTTAGAAGGTTTCACAATCTTTGGCAGATCTCTTACTGCATTAGCCATACTTTCTTTCACAATGTTATCAAAGTTAACATGACAAAATCTTCTATTCCATAACCAACTATCATCTACCTTCACAACAAAACAAGAGGCTCCAAATGTGTTTAGTTCAAATACATTACCTATAGATCTTGAACCGGTAGCAATCAGTTTTCCTTCCTTGCTTCTGATAAAGCATTTACCATTAACAAAACTTAACTGAAAGTTTTTATCCATTAACTGTCCAACACTCAACAAGTTATGTTTCAATCTTTCAATAATTAGTACATTGTCTATATTAGTCTTTCCATCCAAAGTGATGGATCCTACTCCTATGATGGATTTTGGGAGAATTCCCCAAACCTTACAACACCTCCATCATAATTTACTAATTTAAGAAACTTGTTCTTATCACCAATCATGTTATGAGAACATCCACTATCAATTATCCATTCATCTTTCTTGTCAACATGAGATACTAAGGCTTTTTCTTCATGAACTAGTTCATCTTTAATAGGAACAAATTCAATCTCTTAATTTTCTAAATCATCATCCTCAAAGATTCCTTCACTAGAATAATAACATTATTTGTCTCTTCTAATCTTTTCATAATCAGGTTTGTACTTAGGAATTCTTGTAGGACATCTAGATGTAAAATGACATTTCTTATTGCATGAAAAACATTTCAAAGGTAATTTACCTTCAAATTTTCCCTTACCTCTTTTCTCTCTTCTAGCTATCAGTGCAACAAGTTCTTCCATCTTCTTTTCTTCTTCCATTATCTTCTCCCATTCCTCAGCATACTCACCAAGCTCTTTTTTTAGGTTTTCTTTGCTTGTGCCCAGAAGTGCATATATTTTCTTGTGTGTGGATGCCCTAAATGCATATTCAACTTTAGGAACAACTTCTCCTAATTCCATAGCTTCAAAGGTAGTTAAATTTGCAATCAACATCTCTCTACTAAAGTTTGGAGTCAGGGGTATAGTTTCTTGAATTTACATTGCCTTAAATTTGTAAGTAGGAGTTGGAGATCTAGGAATATTTTCAATAACTTCATCTTCATCATAAGTACCTCCATAATTTTTTATTCCAACTACAGCTTCTGTAACCCTTTGACCATAGGATCTAATGCTTTCATCTTCATTCATTTGTAGCTTCTCCATCTTTGTCTTCCAGTTTTACAATTTTTCTTGTTTGGTATACTTGTCTCCTTCATATAGTGCTTCTAGTCTATTCCAAATTTCATGTGCCGAATCTAGATCTTTAATTTCAATAAACTCACCCTTAGATAGTATGCTAATAAATGATTCTCTTGCAACCATGCTGCATGAAAATAATCTCTTTTCATCATCATCAGCTATTTCTAAGTCATTCTCAGCTTTTAGGGATTCCTTCTTCTCCATAATCATCCAGTAGTCTATGCCCATGCATAACAAATGTGTTCGCATCTTTTTTTTCCAATTGTCAAAGTTTTAGGGATCAAACTTACAAATTTCCTTTCTATAGAATTCCATTTCCAAGATCACCTCAAGCTGTTAAACTTTCTCTCTGAGGACCACAAGCTCTGATACCAATTGTTAGGAATAACAGTCCGCAATACAACTGAGAGGGGGGTGACTTAGTTGTATGACAGAATATTAAACTTTAAACTTTAATCTCATCAATATCAACTCCAATGAACACAATGAATTCCACCATAATAACACAATATTTTGGTTACGGGGAAACCCTATTAAAGGTAAAAACCCTGGTGGGAATTGGCACCCACTAATGATGTACTAAGAGTATAGTAATCCTTTTTAGAAGATATAGCCATGTTAGGAGCTTATTGAAACATTACAATACATAGTCCTTGTTAGAGGACAGGCCCTGTTAGGAGTCAAGAACAATAGAGGACTCACTATTCAATGCTCAATGCCCAAAGAAGGTTTAATCCACCTTCAGAATTCACTAGTTCACAATAGATGTATATGAAGAAATATGCAATCTTTGAACTGTTTACCAACAACTATCTTTGCTTAATCAATTCCAATGAATTCTACCAGTAATCCTCTAGTCTACATATAGCAGACACAAGTTTGTAACATTCACAACCTCCTTATGTCACATATATTCCATCCATATCTTTTCCAAAGAAAAGACCTTTCATTTATACCTTATTAAAATTTACCAAGACTAGGTCGGCCCATAAGGCTTTCCTAATTACAAACAATTACATAAACCCTTGCTAAGATACATACAGTATCTATAAAATTTTTACAATGATTATACTACAACAATTTGGGACTGACATTATTGATTTATGCTTGCCAAACAAAACACACACTTCATTCCTTGAGTCGGGTTTAGAATAAGCCATCGCCAGAGCACATGCCATAGATGGCATCACCAATCACTCCATACATTGCGCTAACTAATGGGAATTTTTTAGTGCCTCTTCCATCATCCTTCAAGTTCACATACCTTGAATCCAATCCATTATAAAGATATATCAAAATCTCAGAGACTAACCCTGTCAATTCTTAGTGTCACAGTCCAATGACTAGTCTTTACCAAAACATATGTAACTCTCTTAATATGCAAAAATTAATGATGAGATCTCAAATATAAGATCACAACATCCTCTTGAGCTCTTATCTAACTTCACAACATCTGAAACATTCATACACCAGCTGTACACTGTGATCACCAGTCTAGTTCCTTCATAGAAGCATATGTTGACATCAGTGACAAAACACAAATGACAAAAGTATGAGTGTCTATTCAGTAACATAATGATTAAACATATTAAATATCTCAATCACCACCCATGC
The DNA here is from genome assembly GCA_027943335.1 of Chamaecyparis obtusa. Lineage (NCBI taxonomy): Eukaryota > Viridiplantae > Streptophyta > Pinopsida > Cupressales > Cupressaceae > Chamaecyparis > Chamaecyparis obtusa. Next base: position 145,164 of record BSBK01013600.1, on the reverse strand, counting down.
ATTAGCAATATCCAATAGGGTTAAGTTCTCAAGGGTTCCCTGGCAGGGCATTACACTACCTAATTTTACTAAAAGTATTCCATGTTGATTGTGGTGCAATTGGTAATCCAATTGGATAATTGTTGAGTCAAGAAGGAAAGGATATTTATTATTTTAGTATGAAGTTGAATAATGCAAAGAGAAGATACTTAGTGTATGATCAAGTGTTCTATGGCATAGTTCAAGCCTAGAAGAGGTGGAGACATTACTTGTTTCCTAATGAGATTGTTTTTTATATGGATCATGAAGCATTGAAAATAGTCAAGATAAGTTGACTGAGAGATATATGAGATGCCTAGAATTCTTATAAAGTTTAGTTTTATCATAAATAATAGGATACCAAAGTGAAATAGAGTTGTTGATATTTTGAGTAGGAGTAGGAATTTTCTAAAAGGGATGAGAGTTGAAGTAGTAGGATGTGATGAATTGAATACATTGTATGAGGAAGACCCTAATTTTTTTGAACCTTGGAAATCTTGTAAAGAACTTGGTGTAGTGGACTGCGATGAGTGGTAGGATTATTTCATTCAATATGAGATGAGGGTTTGTGTAGGATCATGGTATGCCAAACTAGGCCCTTAAGTGGCAATGAAAATTCAAAAAATCAGGTTTAGGCAAGTTGACATAAAAAATTGAACAAGTTATAAATATTATATAAAAAATATGTAAGAATATAATCTATAGAAAGTTGAATTTAGTTTCTAAGATACTAGGATTTTTTTGAAAAACAATTATTCTATATGTTGAAATTTTGAAATTTCAATGTAGTAATATGAAAATTAAAAAAAAAAAAAGTAGATGTAGGTCTGACCACCTTAAACACAATCAAATGATTTTTTTTTTTTACAAGATTCTAGATATAAGTAGTAGACTCATGTCCAGATGTGACACATATTTTTTTTTAATTTATTTCCAAGTAAATAATTAATTATGATTTTTCTTCTACAACTTTTCCAGAATACAAAAACTCTCATGTCTGACCATGTTAACTTAGTCTAAAATTTATCAAATTAATTTTTTTTAAAAAAATTCTTGTAGTAGGAAAATCATAGAATGTGAAACATGTTTTGGATTTAAAAAATGCTATACAGTTTGAAAGTTGTAGCTATTGTTCAATAAGTCTATCAATCAGGACTAGAAAGATAACAAGTACGTGTATGTCTTACCACACTAAACAAAATCCAATGATAATATTTTTTTATAAGATTCTAGATAAAAGTAGTAGACTCATTTCTGAATGTGATGTATATTTTTTTGTATTTTTTTTCCAAGTAAATAATTAATTATGATTTTTATACTACAAATTTTCCTGAATAGAAAAACTTTCATGTCTGACCACCTTAACTTAGTCTAAACTTCATCAAATTGAAAGAATTGTTTATTATTATTATATTAGGTGAAGCATAGAATGTGATGAATATTTCAGATTTAAAAAATGTTATATTATTTGAAAGTTATAGTTGTTTTTCAAAGAGTCTATCAATCAGGACTTCTTTTTCACATCACCACTTTTTGGCATACCATGATCTTGCACATACCCATGATATTTAGAGGAAATCATTTGTGTGTAACTCAGTGTTCTACGATAGAAAATCTAATAAAAGAAAAGCATAGTGGTGGATATGCAATATATTTTGGCATTGACAAGACAGAGGCTTGAGTGAGAAAAAAATACTTATGACCTCAGATTGGTAAGGATTTTAAGAAATTTGTTCAAAATTATAGAGTTTGTAAGGTTGAAAAAGGGAGTAGTAAAAATGTGGAATTATGTAAACCTTCGAGGATATAGAATAGACCTTGGAAATATATAAATATCCATTTAATACTTTTATTTCCTAATACATAGAGAGTGAATGATTCCATACTTGTAGTAATATATATATATATATATATATATATATATATATATATATATATATATATATATATATATATATATATATATATATATATATATATATATATATATATATTTTCTAAGACAAAAAATTTAATATCCTTGTAAGAAGAAAATAGATGCAGTGCCTGTAGTAGATCTATTTTTCAAGAAGGTTGTGAGATTTCATGGGTTACCTAGAAGTATTGTTTTAGCAAGGGATACTAGGCTTGTTGGTTATTTTTGGAGGACAATTTGAAGGATGGTGAAGAGAGAATTGAAGTTTATGTCTACATTTCAACCATAGATAGATGGATAGACAAAGGTGGTAAATGAATGTTTATAAAAAATTTTGAGATGTTTAGTTTGAGAGAAAACTAGAAGTTGGGATTTTATTTTTGCACAAGAAGAGTTTGCATTCAAGAATACAGTAAACTAAGGTAGAAGAAAACACCATTTGATATTGTTATAGACATAAATCTTAAGTGTATAACAATTGAGGGATATCGGTCATTATCATAAAAGGAGTGTAAAAGTAGAGGAATTAGTAGAACACATGAATTCATTACATAATCAGGTGAAATGACATTTGGAAGATATGAACCAAAATTATGAAGAGAAAAATTATCAAAAGAGGAGACAAGGAATTTCAAGTTGGAGATGAGACAATAGTATATTTGAGAAAGCAAAGATTTATAGTTGTGTTAGCTTGTGGTGACTGGTCAGGAAAGTACTATCCAGGAAAGTATTGTACACTTTTCCTCCCAACCTCATCAACATGATTGTAACTCATTCTAACCCTAAAGCAGAAAAATATTGTATAATATAGCTTAGGGTTAGGGATTTCATAATGTATGATTTTAGTACTTGTGATAGAATTGATCTATAAGGGATTATAGATTGTAATTAGGTTGTAATCACTAGATAATAAAATATTGGACTCATTGTTGGTGGACGTAGCCCAGGGATTGGGTGAACCATGTTAAATATTTGTGTCTTTTATTCTTTTCTATGTGGTTATGTTATTTCTGATATTGGTTATTGTTGCATGTAATTGTTATTTATGCCTTGTTAATCCTAACAAGTGGTATCAGAGCGAGGTTGTTTTTAGTTATCCTCTGCAGGAAGATCTCACAATTTAGTAGGAGTCTCATAGTTGAGTGGGAGAAATGGAAGATGAGGGTAGGCTTAAGGTTGAAAATTTTAATGGGAAGAACTTTCAGTTATGGAAAATTCAAATGGAGGACTATCTCTATCAGAAGGATCTATGGTGGTTGTTGGAAGGAAAAGCCAATAAACCGGCAAGCATTTCTAATGAGGACTGGACAATTCTTGATAGAAAGGATCTTGGTAGTATTCAATTATGCCTATCACAATTGGTGGAATTCAATATTACACAAGCAATGATGATTGAAGATTTGATATAAACCCTAGCGAAGTTGTATGAAAAGCCATCTTCTTCAAATAAGGTATTTCTCATGAAGCGTTTATTTAATATGAAAATGGTGGAAGGTGGGTCAGTTTCTGATCATTTAAATTAATTTAATACAATTATAAGTCAATTAACTTCTATCAATATTATTTTTGATGAATTAGTTAGGGCTCTCTTGATTTTGTTTTCTTTGCTTGAAAGTTGGAATGGCTTGGTAATGGCTGTTAGTAATTCTATTTTAGTGTTAATACCCTAAAATTTTATGATGTTATTGGTGTTATTCTGAGTGAGGAAATCCATAGAAAAAGCTTAAGTGGATCCACATCAGGTAGTTTTTTTAAATGCACAAAGTAGAGGTAGAATGAATGACAGAGGAAACAACTCTGGAAATCATGGGAAATTAAGAGGAAAATCAAAGGGAAAGAGGTATGAATCCAAAGGACCAAATGATTGCTGGTACTGTGGAAAACTAGGTCATCAGGAGAAAGATTGTTGGTCTTGAAAGAATAAAGAATGAGACAAACAAGAAGGTAACAAGGAGGCAAATGTGGCAAGTAATAAACCCAAAGAGGATGCCTTGTTTCTTTCTTTACAAAGTATTGATGATTCATGGGTTTTAGATTCTAGGGCTTCATTTCATGCTACAACCCATAGAGGTTACTTTCTTGATTATGTCCAAGGGGATTTTGGGATAGTTTATTTGGGAGATAATGAACCCTATTAGATTGTTGGAAAGGGAAAAATTAAGATTAAGTTGTAGAATGGGAATCATTGGCTACTACAAGAGGTAAAACATGTTCCAAGGCTGAGTAGGAATTTAATTTCAACAAAGCAACTGGGTGGTGATGGTTGCACAGTTACTTTTAATGATCAAAATTGGAAGGTTTCAAAAGGTTCCTTAGTAGTAGAAAAATTTGTGAAAGTAGGCACCTTATATCTTTGTATAGGTCATATTGTTCCTTCTACTTTAATTGTTTCAGAAGATAATGAATGTTCAGGAATAGTGGTTGTAGTTGAGCAGGAAGAACATCAAACAATTGTTGTAGATTCTGACATAGCATTGTGGCACAATAGACTAGGGCACATGAGTGAAAAAAGTATGAAATTAATTCATTTAAAGAAATTTTTACCTAGTCTGAAATGTGTCAATATGGATTTATGTGAGAGTTGTGTGTATAGAAAACAAAAGAGAGTTAGTTTTGTGAAGAGTGGTAAGGAAAAGAAAAATGAGAGATTAGAGCTTGTGCATATAGATGTATGGGGACTAGCTTAGGTATCTTCCCTTGGTGGCTCCCTATATTATGTTACATTTATAGATGATGCAACAAGAAAAGTATGGATTTATTTCCTTAGACATAAATCTGATGTATTTCAAACTTTTAAGAAATGGAAATGCTTCGTTGAGAATGAGAGTGGTAAAAGGTTAAAATGCCTCAGATCTGATAATGGTGGTGAGTATTGTAGCACAAAATTTGAAGATTATTATTCCTCTAATGGTATGTGTATGTAGAAAACTATACCGAGGACTCCACAAGAAAATAGAGTGGCTGAATGCATGAATAGGACAATAATGGAGTGTGCAAGGAGTATGAGGTTGCATGCGAGGCTGCCCAAGAACATGTGGGTAGAGGCTGTGAACACTATTTTTTATTTAATCAATAAAGGCCCCTCTACTCCTTTGGACTGTGGTATTCAAAAGGAAGCATGGAGTGGTAAGAAGGTGAGTTATTATTTTCTCAAAACCTTTGGTTGTGAAGCTTTTGCACATATAGATTTTAAAAATAGAACCAAGCTGGAAGCTAAGTCAAAGAAATGTGTATTTGTTGGATATGACATTGATGAATTTGGTTATAGGCTTTGGGATTTTGAAAATCATAAAATTGTAAGAAGTAGGGATGTCATAATCAATGAGAAGATGTTGTACAAAGATTAGTTGTAGCAGCATGAGAAGACAGAAAATGATTATGTAGTATTGGATGATACTCCAAAAGATTATGTTCCAGTAGTTCCTTATGCTCGGTAATAATAGAAACAACAAATACCACACACCCCACTAAATGTTAGACGGTCAACAAGGCTAAGTAGACTTCCAGATAGATTCTCTCCCTCTTTGTATTCTATTTTATTAACAGATGTTGGGGAACTTGAATGTTATAATGAAGCTGTGTAGGTGGATACAAAGCTTTAGTAGGAGTCTACAATGATAGATGAAATGGAATCTTTACTACAAAATCAAACATGGGATTTATGTAAGTTACCTATAGGTGAAAGGACTTTACATAATAAATGGGTTTACAAGATAAAAGAAGAGGATGGAGGTAAGAAAATATTTAAAGATAGGTTAGTTGTAAAAGGATTTGCATAGAAAAAGGGTATTGATTTTGATGAGATATTTTCTCTTGTTGTTAAAATGACTTCTATCTATACTATTTTAAGTATTGTGGCTACTGAAGATTTTTAATTACAGCAGCTTGATGTTAAAACAACTTTTCTTCATGGTGATTTGGATGAAGAAATATATATGGTACAACCACAAAGATTTGAGGTTAAGGGTAAGGAGAATTTGGTGTGCAGATTGTAGAAAATTTTATATGTCTTGAAGCAAGCACCTCAGCAATGGTATATTAAATTTGCCACTTTTATCAATGAGCATGGATATGGTCAGTGTCATTCTGACCATTGCATTTATTTCAAGAGGTTGGATGATGAGAACTACATTATTTTATTTTTATATGTTGATGATATGCTTGTAGCTGGATCTAACATGGATCACATTAAGGGTTTGAAACAATAGTTAGCACATTCATTTTCTATGAAGAATTTGGGGGAAGCAAAACAAATCCTTGGTATGAAAATTTGCAGAGATAGGAAAAATAGGAAGTTGTCTCTATCTCAAGCTGATTATATTGAGAAGGTGTTACAACATTTCTCTATGGAAAATTCCAAAGCTGTCAGAACACCTTTGCCTGGTCATTTGAAATTGACTAAGGAGATGTGTCCTAAGACATCAAAAGAAGAGGCAAAAATGTCTGAGGTACCTTATGCTTCAGCTGTAGGGAGCTTAATGTATGCTATGGTATGTACTAGGCTAGATATTCCACACACAGTGGGAGTCATTAGCCAATATATGAGTAACCATGGTATTGAGCATTCAAATGCAGTCAAATGGATTCTTAGATATTTGAGAGGTACATCTAGTAAGTGTTTACACTTTGGGGGTTCTACTACTACTGTACAAGTCTATGTTAACTTAGATTTGGTAGGGGATATAGATAGCAGGTGGAGTACTAAAGGATATGTACTTACTATTGGTGGGATAGTAGTGAGTTGGATTTCTCAACTACAAAAGGTGGTTTCTTTATCCACTACAAAGGAAGAGTATGTTGTTTCTACAGAGGCATCCAAGGAGATCATATGGCTTCAATTCTTCATGGAAGAATTTAGACATCCATAGATGGATAATTTTATACATACAAATAGCCAAAGTGCCATTCATCTTGCAAAGAATTCTTCTTTACACTCAAAGACAAAACACATCTAGTTGCGGTACCATTTCATTCAGTTAGTTTTGGATGATGGGAAGTTAAAGCTAGAAAAGATTCATACATATGATAATCCAGCATATATGTTTATAAAGGTAGTGACAAGGGAGAAGTTGAACTCATGTTCATCTTCAGTTGGTCTTCTAGACTAAATAGAATAAAGGAATAGCTGAGTCTAGGGTGGTTCAGTCCAGTGGGAGCCTCATATGGTAGCGGTATTGCTACAGGACCAGTCTCCAAGTGGGAGGTTTTTTAGTGTGGATACTGATCAGTCACCAAGTGGGAAAGTACTGTAAACTTTTCCTCCTGACCTCACTGGGGTTTTCTTATATTTTTTACTAATTTGAGGCCGACATATTTTTCGGCTATTTTTGGGCCAACATGATCGTAACTCATTCTAACCCTAAAGTGGAAAAATATTGTATAATATGGATTAGGGTTAGGGACTTCATAATGTATGATATTAGTACTTGTGATAGAATTGAGCTCTAAGGGATTATAAATTATAATCAGGTTATAATCACTGGATAATAAAATATTGGACTCATTGTTGGTGGACGTAGCCCAGGGATTGGGTGAACCACGTTAAATCTTTGTGTCTTTTGTTCTCTTTTGTGTGGTTTATGTTATTTCTGATATTGGTTATTTTTGCATGTAATTGTTATTTCTACCTTGTTAATCCTAACAAGTTGGAATGTATATTAAATTAAAGATGAATAAGTTTAGAAAATGTAGGATCATGAGGAATTTTGATTCAATGCATATGAATTTGAGTTAAAAAATACTTTTGGCATATCACCTTGAATAGAGGTAAAATGGAATCACCTCTATTGAATGTAATGTATAGGGGAAATATGAGATCTAATTCTAAATTCAAATTTCCAGAGGAGATTTCCAAAATGATCAACCAAAAGGTTAATGCACAATCAAATCAATCTATGGAGAATATGAAAGATGAAGAAAACCTTATATTTCCCTATAAAGGAGTTGTGCTTGAAATCTCAAATAATTGAAATACAAATACAAACCTCAAATTAGGGAAAATCTAGAAAATGCCAATTTCTAATGTTTGTGTGTACTTTCAGGCAATTCTACAACCTGTTTCGGACTGGAAATGTCAAGATGAAGAAAACCCAAATTTATTTTGTCTTTCCAATGACAGGTAGTATTTGACCCTCATAAAAGGTCAAAGGATACAATCTTTATTTGAAAGTCGATTCTGACTTTGTTCGTGGCTCGCAAAAATTCAGTGAAAAGGGTATGCAAATCTACTCTCAGATCCAAAATTCTACACTTGTACCTACAAGAAAAATGGTTTTGTTGTTTGTTTGGGGGGGTTTGCCTTGGTCAAACCCCAATTTGGGATCAACCTTAATATTTAAATTGAAATGGAGAATGCTAGCAAGTAGTAGAAGTAGATCTAACAATGAATCTATGACATTCAATAGATATGCACTTGTATTTGAAATGTAATCAAGTATGTTGATATGAAAGCTTGAACATAACATCAATAAATGTAAATCAAACCTCCATGATTGTATCTTAGGAATCCACCTTGAGGGAAGAATGAAATGGATTTTGAAGATGAACAAAGGATCTTGAATGAAGCTCACACCATCATGATGGCTAGATCCAAGGTTTGAATGATGAATCTTGCATGCTTGAGCCAAATCCCTTCAAAAGCTTGAATGCTTGAATCCTTGATCTTCAATGGAGAACTTGGATGGAGAAGAAGACTTGAATGCTTGAATGGATGCTTGCTTGATCACCTTGAGAGATTGATTGAGATATGTTCTCACAAAACTTAATGGATAAAATGAGAGAGGAAGGCGTCCTTTTATAGTGATCTAGGGCAGAAACCCCTAGAGAAGGCTGACATTGAGGAATTAAATCCCAATTAACCTTAACCCCTAGAAATGGGCCCATAATTCAAATTTCACCTTAAATTATGGTCCAATCCCAATAACCAACTGTTGGTTAATAGTTTGTCCTCTCTTAAGATTTTCAATCTTTGACTCTCTATACACCCAAGGGGAGAGAACAAAAGGATGTCCACCAACAAATGGGTCAGTGTAAGTCTTCTATCACTGCCCTCTAAATTAATAGGTACAACTCCCTGATTGTGTATGATATGGAATGAATATGTTTTATCTTGACCACGAGGTTGTCTCTTATGTGTTTTTCACCAAATTTCTTGTAGACACAAACAACTTAGGCAAGGATATATGAAGATAATCTACAACCCCCAATAGAATGTTGACCATAGATCATCACATGATTTTGACATCTAACTAATTCTATCCTATTCTATATGAAAATAGGATCTACTTGGTGAATAGAAATAGACTTATATCATGAGTGGTAAATAGAATCACCGGTACTACAATTACTTAGCAAGAAATAGAATTCAGGAAGACATCAGAGTATCAGAATATAAATGTGCTTTCCATTCAAAAATGCAACTAAAATGATGAATGCATGGACAAAGAGTTATACACAAAAAGTGAATAGAATCACTCCCACTACACTTCCTAACATGAAGTAGAATCCAGTAAGAAAATGCAACTCTGCATGCAACTATTCATTCCATTCATAATGCAAAAGAAACTATCTATGGAACAACAAACAATAAGAAGGCTTAGTAAATAGAATTACTTTGCTATATTCACCAGTTTGCTGACCATTCCATTGATTTTCTTAGCAGTATATATAGATTTTTACAATACATAGAGTTCGCAAGAACTCATGATCTTTCAGTTTTCATGAATACCAAAAGGCATAGAATTGAATGGTTTCAACACATAAGGAAGAGGAAAGAAATTTAGTTTGCCCTTTCATCTTCCTTTGCTCAATAGGATGACTTGAATAGGTATTTGAATCACTATGATTTAATTTAAAATATCCCTCATAAGGCTAGATGATATCCTTTGAATAGTCACCAGCTCATAATCATGAAAGAATTGATATTACCAATATTCACTCTCTGCATTTTTGAAATGAATTTAAAATAATTCAATTCTTTCGATCAGAGTAACATATCCCCTATTCATAAAGGTTCAACCTTCACAATACATCAAGCCTTTAGTCTTCCATTGTCGCATGATCACATGGGTGTTGTCTCAATCATGTGATCATGTGACCACACACCTAAATGACTACGCTTAACATTAGGGAGGCCCACCTGAATACCTGGCTAGATCCCGTTAACCCACTAAGAAAAGGTGACATAATAAAGACAAAATAGGAACCATAGATTCCATATCTCAAAAGATTACCACTACAAGAAACTTTCCTCGGATTCACAAGGACACGTGGATTCATCTCGCAAGTTCATAATGAATCTCTGACTCCTTAGCGACAAAGTGACTACTGTTGATTTGGTATCACATACAAACTCTTTTGGCCCCATCGAGAGACATGTGTACACATCTCACATGATCACAATGAATCTCCCACAGCTTAGTGAGAAAGTGACTACCATTGATTTGGTATCGCATACAAACTCTTTTGGCCCCACTGAGAGACATGTGTATGCATCTCACATGATCACAAAAAAATTTGATAGGAATAGCGATTATGCAAGGGCCATTGGATGTGTTGTTGATGAAGTGTGGCCTCTACCTTAGACACATGGAAGGATCCCATTTTACTGCCAAGCATCTTTGGTGACTTACGTTGTCACACGATCGCATAGCAATATTTTAATCTATGCGATCATGCGACCACTTTATCATTGGTGCATGAAATAATATTTAATATTATCTTCATCAAGCTCGGACTTATAAATTTTCACCATCGCACCTATGCTGTTAGCATACATGGGTCCCACCTTTCTTACTTTTCGCATGATCACATAGTATTTGTTTAATTCTTGCGATCATCCAACCACTTCATCATTGGTACACATGGACTCCACTATTGGTGTACGTGGGTTGCACTGTTGGCACTTTTATTTAATCTTTCATATCTTTGACTTTTCTTACCACCCGAAGCTCCACTGTCGCATGGTCGCACAGATTTTATTCCATTCATGCGATTATGTGACTAGTTAACTTTCTTAGCAGTTCATTTTAGCCTTTATCACATAAACTCAAGGTAGTTATTTTGATCTTGTGATCATGTGACACACTATTATATGGAGTGGAATTCTCTGAATAGTAAAATGTCAGCTATGTCACTACATCATCCATATGAAGAATCTTTTGATTTCTAATTTCTTATGAGTGTCCTGTGATCATGACTTCAATCACCATTCCATCTAAAAGAGATCATCAATGGAAGCATGATATCCTTGCCAAGTTGGGGTCTATCACCTACCCATTATGACAAGACTTCCAAATAACCCACCCGGCTTGAAAAGAAGAAGGCAATGGCAGGGAAACCCTACAAGGACAACCTATCCTGAAGGAAAACTAGACTTAGACTCAGACATGACTAAATCTGACTTGACATCAAATACTTCCACTATTAATAGCATGGTTATGGGGTGAAAAGTGGGGCCACACCAACCAAGGAGGGAAAACAATTAAATTAATTTTGAATTAAAACCTTTCTGCACTCGAATCTGAGTCCTTGACATTGATTTTGTGGCCTGTTGGGACCAAATCTGAAAAAGGGGCACAGATTCTGGAGGAGGTCAAAGATGAGCTCAAATATGACCTAGTTAGGTACAAGCTCAATCTTGACCTAGTTAGGGTCAAGCTTGACTCTGACCTAGTTAGGATTAACCTTGACTTTGACCCTGTGGGCCAACATCCATCCAAAATCAGGACAGGAGGTCCTGGTGATGCTCAGAGACCTAAAAATGATACCAGAATGGGACAAAATGCCAGGGATAGGCATAAAATCCTATGATGACTATGATGAAGGCCAAGAGGAGATATTTGTATGTCCTACCTAGAAAATAGAGCCATGGAAGAGGGAAATTAAGGAGAATCCTCAGGATTCTAACCCTAATTTCACCTAGAATGAAGGAATCAAGTGCAAAAAAGAAGTGGAAAGTGAGGAGAAAGCTAGATCAAAGAAAAGGTCAATTCAAGGCATTCTGATGCAGGAGCATCCTGGTTGTAAGAGCAATCTTGCATCACCCAAAAATATTTCTATTTTTATATTCAATAAGGGCTATTTTAGTGCAGAGCTGCTATTTATGGAAAGTTACTATTTTTGGTAATTTTTGCATGTGCTCAGAATGATCTGATTTCTTTCTTGGAGGTTCATTTTGGTCATGTAAGTCTGCCAGTGAAGTTTCATTGCCAGATCAAGTGTATATTGGAAGATATTGAAGATTTTCAGTATTGGCAGTAGGGTACAGAAACTTTTAACTCAGTTTTAAAGGCTTTAGAGGCCCCGGATGAGGTCAAAAATTTGGGTGATGGGCGCTTGCGCGGGTCAAGCCTGTAGAGCGCTTCGTGGCATTTCCGAAATGGGGTTATAATAGCCGATCGGGTCAACTGGTGATGACTTCTGGTCTTCGGAAGTTGGGCCACCCGAAATGGCAAAAAATAATTTTTTTCAAAATTTCTGTTCGGGTTTCAAAGGTTATCTTGAGCCGACTATGTTGTAATAAAATGTAAAATAAAATAATTCTAAGTTTGGTCGGCCTTATTGGCTAAAATTCTGGAACCTTTCCAAGCGGTGGAAAATTACCTATTTAAGGAAGGCTGTATTATTGTCTTAGGCAGTTCAGAATAGTTCTGGGTAGTAGATTCGAGGCTTTGTCCTACAGAATATTGTAAGGGAATGCCCATGTGGCTTTGCATGTTGTAATTTTGAAAATTTGTAATTCCACATTTGTGGAGATAATAAGAAGCCAATTTTCTATTCTTTCATATTATTGTTGTTGTTTCTCTATGTCTGTTATGTGTTTGTGGTATTAAGGGGAGCACCCTTCATCAAGTGGTATCAGAGCAGGAGTTCTTGAGTGTGTAAACAGATCACTGACTGTGAGGTAGTTTGCACCAGGACCGTGGCTAGGGTTTCAGCGTGCATCGCAAAAATGCCTCCACGAAGGGAATGTGGCGGAAGAGTTGGTGTTGTAACACCTGAGGTTAGAGAGCTGCAGAGACAAGTGCGAGCATTGCAAGAAGAGATTCGCAGAGGAATGAATCTTAATGTCAGAGATGAAAGCGAGGATGAAACCGAAGAAGAATATCAAAAAAGAGAAGCTAAAATTGTGAACCAGGAGGAAGAAAGACTTTTTTGGGCGATTTCCAAGATTGAGAAAAGACCTAAGATTGAGGTTCCTACATTTTCTAGAAATCTTAACCCAGAGGAATTGATCGACTGGATCAATGAATGTGAGGAATATTTTGAGTATGAAGATGTTGAGGATCCTGATAGGGTCAAATTTGCGAAGGCCAGAATGAAAGGTCATGTGAAGATCTGGTGGCAAGAAATTCAATTGGAGTGAAATAGAAGAGGGAAAGATAAAATCACAAGATGGGATCGCATGGTGGATAAATTGAAGCGACATTTCATTCCTGTTGATTATGAGCTTGACCTACTGAAGAAAATGCAGAGTTTGAAGAAAGCAGGAAGATCTGTTCAGGAGTATACAGAGGAGTTCTACCGACTTCTCATCAGAACAAGCCATGCAGAAGCTGATAAGGAGAAAGTTGCCCGATACCTTAACGGGTTAAGGCCAAGCATTCAGGAGGAGTTGAATCTGGTTCGAATGAACAGTATTGAGGAGGCATACCAATATGTCCTAAAAGTAGAGGAAAAGCTGAACAAGAAGTTTGAGAGCAGACAAAATGGAAGAGGTCACGGTGGACGATCTGGTGGACGGTCATATGGTGGCCAAAATGAGGATCTGAAAAAGAAGGATGAGGCCAGTAGTAGTCAGAATCAGTGAGGAAATAATTTCAATCGCTTCCAGTATCAGAATAATAGAGATTAGAGAGGAAGAGGAAGAGGACAAGGATCTGGAAGAGGTGGCTTCTGTGGAACATGTTTTCACTGTGGAGAAGAAGGTCATAGGGCATTTGAATGTCGTCAGTGCCAAGGCAGAACAGACAGGAGAAATGAAGGCCAGGCCAGAGTTGCACATGTAGATGAAGCTGCCAGATCATCAAATTCCAAAGATGCTAAAAGAGGAGAAACGTTGATTAACAGAAGAGTCCTGTTGAGTGGTGAGAATGAACCTGAGCAAAGGAGGATCCTGTTTCGCACCAGGTGCAAGTGTGAAGGTAAATGTTGTGATGTGATTATTGATAGTGGAAGCACTGACAATTTGGTGTCAGAAGAGATGGTGACAAAGTTGAAGCTCAAGAGACAGAAACACCTACATCCATATCGGATTGCCTGGGTACAGGATGACCACAAGGTCATGGTCAATGAACAATGCCTAGTGAAGTTCAAGGTTGGCGGATACCAAGATGAGGTATTGTGTGATATCATATCTATGGATGCATGTCATATGTTGTTGGGAAGACCATGACAGTTTGACAGATGTGGTGTACATGATGGCCATGCGAATACCTATTCCCTGACAAATGATGGAGTGCGACATAAGCTAAAACCATTGAAGGAGACTGAAGAAAAGGTATGTGGTAATGCAAGGATAACTTTTGTTGATGGAAGAAATTTCCTAGATGGTATGAGGCATGAGCATGTATGTTTTTCTTTAATTCCAAAAGCTGGTAAAGAGGAAGTAGAAGATGTTCCTGTAGATGTTGCAGATTTGTTGAATGAGTTTCAGGATATTGTATCCGATAATGTGCCTGATGGATTACCACCAGTCAGGAAGATCAGTCATCAGATAGACTTGATCCCAAGAGTGCGTTTGCCGAATAAGGCAGCACACAGAATGACACCTGTAGAAAGTGAGGAGTTGAACAGACAAGTACATGAACTGTTACAGAAAGGATTGATTCGTGAGAGTCTGAGTCCCTGTGCTGTACCAGCGGTATTAGCACCAAAGAAGAATGGAGAATGGAGGATGTGTACAGATTCTAGGACAATAAACAAGATCACAATCAAGTACAGGTTTTCATTGCCACGAATGGATGATATTATGGACTGTTTGAGTGGAGCTGTGTATTTCTCAAAGATAGATCTGAAGAGTGGATATCATCAGATTCAGATCAGAGAAGGAGATGAATGGAAGACGGCCTTCAAGACAAAGGAAGGACTGTATGAGTGGTTAGTCATGCCTTTTGGGCTAACTAATGCATCGAGCACTTTCATGCGGCTCATGAACAAGGTTCTGAAAGAATTTCTGGTTTCAGGAGAAGGTCTAAAAATGGACCGAGCACTTTCATGCGGCTCATGAACGAGGTTCTGAAAGAATTTTTGGGTAAGTTTGTCATTGTTTACCTAGATGATATTTTGATCTTTAGTAAGACATTGGAGGAGCATATGATGCATATTCGTATGGTGTTTGAGAAGTTGAGAGATGAGAAATTGTTGATTAATTTGAAGAAGTGCAGTTTTGTGAAGAAAGAGTTAGTGTATTTGGGATTTGTAGTTTCAGCAGAAGGTCTAAAAATGGACCCAAAAAAGGTACAGCCTATCCTTGAATAGCCTACTCCAAGGAGTGCTACTGAGGTAAGATCTTTTCATAGTTTAGCTAGCTTTTACAGAAAGTTTATCAAAAATTTTAGCAGTATTTGTGGTCCCTTGACTAAAACAATGAGAGGGGATAGAAAAGAGTTTAAGTGGACTAATGGGGCAGAAAAGAGTTTTCAATTGTTGAAACAAAAAGTTACAGAACAACCTGTTTTAGCACTTCCAGATTTTAATAAGGTGTTTCAAGTAGATTGTGATGCTAGTGGTACTGCAATAGGAGCTGTTATGAGCCAAGAAGGTAAACCTATTGCTTATTTCAGTAAGAAGTTAAATGATGGCAAGAGTAAATATTCTGTTTATGATCAAGAATTTTATGCTATAGTTCAGGCATTAAAGAAGTGGAGACATTATCTGCTTCCTAAGGAGTTCATTTTGTATACTGATCATCAAGCTTTGCAGTATTTGAATAGTCAAAGAAAGTTGAATCAGATGCATTTGAAATGGGTTGGGTTTTTGCAGAGTTATACATTTGTTTTGAAACATAGGAGTGGAAAGTCTAATAGGGTTGCAGATGCTCTTAGCAGAAGGCAACTATTGCTGACAGAAATACAGATTGAAGTGGTTGGGTTCAAGGAACTCAAAAATTTGTATCCAGAGGATCCTGATTTTGGTGAAGCTTGGAAAGCTTGTACGGAACCTGTTACTCTAGACAGGATGAAATGGTTGGATTTCATCATCCAGGATGATATGCTATTCAGAGGGAGTCAGTTGTGCATTCCACGAAGTTCTATGAGGGAGAATCTCATCAAGGAGAAGCATAGTGGAGGATTGGCTGGACATTTTGGTCGTGATAAAACCCTTGCTTTGGTTTGTGACAATTATTATTGGCCACAATTGCAGCAAAATGTGAAGAAGTTTGTACAGAGTTGCAGAGTATGTCAAATGGTGAAAGGAGTGAAGCAGAATACAGGGTTGTACCAGCCATTGCCTATACCAGAGAAGCCTTGGGAGGATATCAGCATGGACTTTGTTCTTGGTTTACCGAGGACACAGCGGGGACATGATTCAATTTTTGTAGTAGTTGATAGATTTTCGAAGATGGCACATTTCATTCCGTGCAAGAAGACTAATGATGCTGTTCATGTACAGAATTGTTTTTCAGAGAAGTAGTGAGACTTCATGGTTTGCCAAAGACCATAGTTTTAGATCGGGACACTAAATTTGTTGGATATTTTTGGCGAACATTGTGGAAGAAGTTGAAGATAGATTTGAAGTTCAGTTCATCACATCACCCACAGACTGATGGACAGACAGAGGTGGTGAATAGGAGTTTGGAAAATCTGCTGAGATTTTTGGTTGGGGATAAGCCAACAGGATGGGATTTGATTTTACCACAGGCAGAATTTGCATACAATAATTCTATCAATAGGAGCACTGGTAAATCACCATTCCAGATTGTATATGGAAGTAGTCCAAGAAATGCATCTGAATTGAGGAAGATAGATAAAGGAGAAATAAGTAGTGCTGAAGCTGAGGATTTTCAGAACATTTTCAGAACATCCATGGGGAGGTGAGGAAGCATATTACCAAGATGAACGCACAGTATAAGGCTAAGGCAGATGTGAAAAGGAGGCATAAGGAATTTCAGGTTGGAGATGAAGTCATGGTTCATTTGCGGAAGGAGCGGTTTCCAGTTGGTACATATAACAAATTAAAAATGAAGAAGTTTGGACCATGTAAGATACTGAAGAAGCATGATTCAAGAAATGCATATGAGGTAGAATTGCCTACTGAGCTAAATATTTCACCAGTGTTTAACATTTCAGATCTGACAGAGTATCATGAAGGACGTGTTGAAGATAAGATCACAGCAGCACAGTGGAGTATTCCAGCAACTAGTTCAGACACTAAGGAGATCAAAGATATACTAGACAGTCGTGTTGGCAGAAGCACAATGAACAGGACATATGAAGAATATCTGGTCAAGTGGAAAGGACGACCTGTTGAAGATTCATCATGGCTAACAAAGGAGGAGGTTAACCGTCTAGATTTTCCTTTGCACACCTGAGTCGTGACAGGGTCACTTCTCAAATTACCTTGGGTGTCTGATGCAGGAGCATCCTGGGTGTAAGAGCAATCTTGCATCACCCAAAAATATTTCTATTTTTATATTCAATAAGGGCTATTTTAGTGCAGAGCTGCTATTTATGAAAAGTTACTATTTTTGGTAATTTTTGCATGTGCTCAGAATGATTTGATTTCTTTCTTGGAGGTTCATTTTGGTCATGTAAGTCTGCCAGTGAAGTTTCATTGCCAGATCAAGTGTATATTGGAAGATATTGAAGATTTTCGGTATTGGCAGCAGGGTACAGAAACTTTGAACTCAGTTTTGAAGGCTTTAGAGGCCCCGGATGAGGTTGAAAATTTAGGTGACGGACGCTTGCACGGGTCAAGCCTGTAGAGCGCTTCGTGGCATTTCTGAAATAGGGTTATAATAGCCGATCGGGTCAACTGGTGATGACTTATGGTCTTCGGAAGTTGGGCCACCCGAAATGGCGAAAAATAATTTTTTTCAAAATTTCTGTTCGGGTTTCAAAGGTTATCTTGAGCCGACTATGTTGTAATAAAATGTAAAATAAAATAATTCTAAGTTTGGTCGGCCTTATTGGCTAAAATTCTGGAACCTTTCCAGGCGGTGGAAAATTGCCTATTTAAGGAAGGCTGTATTATTGTCTTAGGCAGTTCAGAATAGTTCTGGGTAGTAGATATGGGTATTGATTCGAAGCTTTGTCCTGCAGAATATTGTAAGGGAATGCCCATGTGGCTTTGCATGTTGTAATTCTGAAAATTTGTAATTTCACATTTGTGGAGATAATAAGAAGCTAATTTTCTGTTCTTGCATATTATTATTGTTGTTTCTCTATGTCTGTTATGTGTTTGTGGTATTAAGGGGAGCACCCTTCATCAAGTGGTATCAGAGCAAGAGTTCTTGAGTGTGTAAATAGATCACCGACTGTGAGGCAGTTTGCACCATGACCGTGGATAGGGTTTCAGTGCACATCGCGAAAATGCCTCCATGAATGAAACGTGGCGGAAGAGCTGGTGTTGTAACACCTGAGGTTAGAGAGCTGCAGAGACAAGTACGAGCATTGCAAGAAGAGATTCGCAGAGGAATGAATCTTAATGTCAGAGATGAAAGTGAGGATGAAGCCGAAGAAGAATATCAAGAAGGAGAAGATGAAATTGTGAACCAGGAGGAAGAAAAACTTTTTTGGGCGATTTCCAAAATTGGAAAAAGACCTAAGATTGAGGTTCCTACATTTTCTAGAAATCTTAACCCAGACGAATTGATCGACTGGATCAATGAATGTGAGGAATATTTTGAGTATGAGGATGTTGAGGATCCTGATAGGGTCAAATTTGTGAAAGCCAGACTGAAAGGTCATGCGAAGATCTGGTGGCAAGAAATTCAATTGGAGCGAAATAGAAGAGGGAAAGATAAAATCACAAGATGGGATCGGATGGTGGATAAATTGAAGCGACAGTTCATTCCTGTTGATTATGAGCTTGACCTACTGAAGAAAATGCAGAGTTTGAAGCAAGCAGGAAGATCTGTTCAGGAGTATACAGATGAGTTCTACCGACTTCTCATCAGAACAGGCCATGCAGAAGCTGATAAGGAAAAAGTTGTCCGATACCTTAACGGGTTAAGGCCAAGCATTCAGGAGGAGTTGAATCTGGTTCGAATGAACAGTATTGAGGAGGCATACCAATTTTCCCTAAAAGTAGAGGAAAAACTGAACAAGAAGTTTGAGAGCAGACAAAACGGAAGAGGTCGCGGTGGACGATCTGGTGGACGGTCATATGGTGGCCAGAATGAGGATCCGAAAAAGAAGGATGAGGCCAGTAGTAGTCAGAATCAGTGAAGAAATAATTTCAATCCCTTCCAGGATCAGAATAATAGAGATCAGAGAGGAAGAGGAAGAGGACAAGGATCTGGAAGAGGTGGCTTCCGTGCAACATGTTTTCACTGTGGAGAAGAAGGTCATAAGGCATTTGAATGTCGTCAGCGCCAAGGCAAACCAGACAGGAGAAATGAAGGCCAGGCCAGAGTTGCACATGTAGATGAAGATGCCAGATCATCAAATTCCAAAGATGCTGAAAGAGGAGAAATGTTGATTAACAGAAGAGTTCTGTTGAGTGGTGAGAATGAACCTGAGCAAAGGAGGAGCCTGTTTCGTACCAGGTGCAAGTGTGAAGGTAAATGTTGTGATGTGATTATTGATAGTGGAAGCACTGACAATTTGGTGTCAAAAGAGATGGTGACAAAGTTGAAGCTCAAGAGACAGAAACACCCACATCCATATCGGATTGCCTGGGTACAGGATGACCACAAGGTCATGGTCAATGAACAATGCCTATTGAAGTTCAACGTTGGCGGATACCAAGATGAGGTATTGTGTGATATCATATCTATGGATGCATGTCATATGTTGTTGGGAAGACCATGGCAGTTTGACAGATGTGCTGTACATGATGGTCGTGCGAATACCTATTCCCTGACAAAGGATGGAGTGTGACATAAGCTAAAACCATTGAAGGAGACTGAAGAAAAGGTATGTGGTAATGCAAGGATAACTTTTGTTGATGGAAGAAATTTCCTAGATGGTATGAGGCATGAGCATGTATGTTTTTCTTTAATTCCAAAAGCTGGTAAAGAGGAAGTAGAAGATGTTCCTGTAGAAGTTGCAGATTTGTTGAATGAGTTTCAGGATATTGTATCTGATAATGTGCCTGATGGATTACCACCAGTCAGGAAGATCAGTCATCAGATAGACTTTATCTCAAGAGCGCGTTTGTCGAATAAGGTAGCACACAGAATGACACCTGCAGAAAGTGAGGAGTTGAACAGACAACTACATGAACTGTTACAGAAAGGATTGATTCGTGAGAGTCTGAGTCCCTGTGCTGTACCAGCGGTATTAGCACCAAAGAAGAATGGAGAATGGAGGATGTGTACAGATTCTAGGGCAATAAATAATATCACAATCAAGTACAAGTTTCCATTGCCACGAATGGATGATATTATGGACTGTTTGAGTGGAGCTGTGTATTTCTCAAAGATAGATCTGAAGAGTGGATATCATCAGATTCGGATCAGAGAAGGAGATGAATGGAAGACTGCCTTCAAGACAAAGGAAGGACTGTATGAGTGGTTATTCATGCCTTTTGGGCTAACTAATGCATCGAACACTTTCATGCGGCTCATGAACGAGGTTCTGAAAGTATTTCTGGTTTCATGAGAAGGTCTAAAAATGGACCGAGCACTTTCATGCGGCTCATGAACGAGGTTCTGAAAGAATTTCTGAGTAAGTTTGTCATTGTTTACCTAGATGATATTTTGATCTTTAGTAAGACATTGGAGGAGCATATGATGCATATTCGTATGGTGTTTAAGAAGTTGAGAGATGAGAAATTGTTGATTAATTTGAAGAAGTGTAGTTTTGTGAAGAAAGAGTTAGTGTATTTGGGATTTGTAGTTTCAGCAGAAGGTCTAAAAATGGACCCAAAGAAGGTACAGGCTATCTTTGAATGACCTACTCCAAGGAGTGCTACTGAGGTAAGATCTTTTCATGGTTTAGCTAGCTTTTACAGAAAGTTTATCAAAAATTTTAGCAGTATTTGAGGTCCCTTGACTAAAACAATGAGAGGGGATAGAAAAGAGTTTAAGTGGACTAATGGGACAGAAAAGAGTTTTCAATTGTTGAAATAAAAAGTTACAGAACAACCTATTTTAGCACTTCCAGATTTTAATAATGTGTTTCAAGTAGATTGTGATGCTAGTGGTACTGCAATAGGAGCTGTTATGAGCCAAGAAGGTAAACCTGTTGCTTATTTCAGTGAGAAGTTAAATGATGCCAAGAGGAAATATTCTGTTTATGATCAGGAATTTTACGCTATAGTTCAGGTATTAAAGAAGTGGAGACATTATCTGCTTCCTAATGAGTTTGTTTTGTATACTGATCATCAAGCTTTGCAATATTTGAATAGTCAAAGAAAGTTGAATCAGAGGCATTTGAAATGGGTTGAGTTTTTGCAGAGTTATACATTTGTTTTGAAACACAAGAGTGGAAAGTCTAATAGGGTTGCAGATGCTCTTAGCAGAAGGCAACCATTGCTGACAAAAATGTAGATTGAAGTGGTTGGGTTCAAAGAACTCAAGAATTTGTATCTAGAGGATCCTGATTTTGGTGAAGCTTGGAAAGCTTGTACGGAACCTGTTAATCTAGACAGGATGAAATGGTTGGATTTCATCATCCAGGATGATATGCTATTCAGAGGGAGTCAGTTGTGCATTCCACGAAATTCTATGAGGGAGAATCTCATCAAGGAGAAGCATAGTGGAGGATTGGCTGGACATTTTTCTCGTGATAAAACCCTTGCTTTGGTTGGTGAGAATTATTATTGGCCACAATTGCAGCAAGATGTGAAGAAGTTTGTACAGAGTTGCAGAGTATGTCAAATGGTGAAAGGAGTGAAGCAGAATACAGGGTTGTACCAGCCATTGCCTATACCAGAGAAGCCTTGGGAGGATATCAGAATGGACTTTGTTCTTGGTTTACCGAGGACACAGCGGGGACATGATTCAATTTTTGTAGTAGTTGATAGATTTTCGAAGATGGCACATTTCATTCCGTGCAAGAAAACTAATGATGCTGTTCATGTAGCAGAATTATTTTTGAGAGAAGTAGTGAGACTTCATGGTTTGCCAAAGACCATAGTTTCAGATCGGGACACTAAGTTTGTTGGATATTTTTGGAGAACATTGTGGAAGAAGTTGAAGACAGATTTGAAGTTCAGTTCATCACATCACCCACAGACTGATGGACAGACAGAGGTGGTGAATAGGAGTTTGGAAAATCTGCTGAGATGTTTGGTTGGGGATAAGCCAACAGGATGGGATTTGATTTTACCACAGGCAGAATTTGCATACAATAATTCTATCAATAGGAGCACTGGTAAATCACCATTCCAGATTGTATATGGAAGTAGTCCAAGAAATGCATCTGAATTGAGGAAGATAAATAAAAGAGAAATAAGTAGTGCTGAAGCTGAGGATTTTGCAGAACATTTGAAGAACAACCATGGGGAGGTGAGGAAGCATATTACAAAGATGAACGCACAGTATAAGGCTAAGGCAGATGTGAAAAGGAGGCACAAGGAATTTCAGGTTGGAGATGAAGTCATGGTTCATTTGCGGAAGGAGCGGTTTCCAGTTGGTACATATAACAAATTAAAAATGAAGAAGTTTGGACCATGTAAGATACTGAAGAAGCATGATTCAGGAAATGCATATGAGGTAGAATTGCCTACTAAGCTAAATATTTCACCAGTGTTTAACATTTCAGATCTGACAGAGTATCATGAAGGAGGTGTTGAAGGTAAGATCACAACAGCACAGTGGAGTATTCCAGCAACTAGTTCAAACACTAATGAGATCGAAGATATACTGGACAGTCATGTTGGCAGAAGCACAAGGAACAGGACATATGAAGAATATATGGTCAAGTGGAAAGGACGACCTGTTGAAGATTCATCATGGCTAACAAAGGAGGAGGTTAACCATCTTGGTTTTCCTTTGCACACCTGAGTCGTGACAGGGTCACTTCTCAAATTACCTTAGGTGTCTGATGCAGGAGCGTCCTGGGTGTAAGAGCAATCTTGCATCACCCAAAAATATTTCTATTTTTATATTCAATAAGGGCTATTTTAGTGCAGAGCTGCTATTTATGGAAAGTTACTATTTTTGGTAATTTTTGCATGTGCTCAGAATGATCTGATTTTTTTCTTGGAGGTTCATTTTGGTCATGTAAGTCTGCCAGTGAAGTTTCATTGCCAGATCAAGTGTATATTGGAAGATATTGAAGATTTTCGGTATTGGAAGTAAGGTACAGAAACTTTGAACTCATTTTTGAAGGCTTTAGAAGCCTCGGATGAGGTCAAAAATTTGGGTGATGGGCGCCTACGCTTATCAAACCTGTAGAGCGCTTCGTGACATTTCTGAAATGGGGTTATAATAGCCGATCGGGTCAACTGGTGATGACTTATGGTCTTCGGAAGTTGGGCCACCCGAAATGGCGAAAAATAATTTTTTTCAAAATTTTTGTTCAGGTTTCAAAGGTTATCTTGAGCCGACTATGTTGTAATAAAATGTAAAATAAAATAATTCTAAGTTTGGTCGGCCTTATTGGCTAAAATTTTGGAACCTTTCCAGGCGGTGGAAAATTGCCTATTTAATCAAGGCTGTATTATTGTTTTAGGCAGTTTAGAATAAATCTGGGTAGTAGATCTGGGTATTGATTCGAGGCTTTGTCCTGCAGAATATTGTAAGGGAATGCCCATGTGGCTTTGCATGTTGTAATTTTGAAAATTTGTAATTCCACATTTGTGGAGATAATAAGAAGCCAATTTTCTCTTCTTGCATATTATTATTGTTGTTTCTCTATGTCTGTTATGTGTTTGTGGTATTAAGGGGACCACCCTTCATCAAGTGGTATCAGAGCAGGAGTTCTTGAGTGTGTAAATAGATCGCCGACTGTGAGACAGTTTGCACCAGGACTGTGGCTAGGGTTTCAGCGTACATCGCGAAAATGCCTCCATGAATGGAACGTGGCGGAAGAGCTGGTGTTGTAACACTTGAGGTTAGAGAGCTGTAGAGACAAGTGCGAGCATTGCAAGAAGAGATTCGCAGATGAATGAATGTTAATGTCAGAGATGAAAGCGAGGATGAAGCCGAAGAAGAATATCAAGAAGGAGAAGCTGAAATTGTGAACCAGGAGGAAGAAAGACTTTTTCGGGCGATTTCCAAAATTGGGAAAAGATCTAAGATTGAGGTTCCTACATTTTTTGGAAATCTTAACCCAGAGGAATTGATCGACTGGATCAATGAATGTGAGGAATATTTTGAGTATAATGATGTTGAGGATCCTGATAGGGTCAAATTTGCAAAGGCCAGACTGAAAGGTCATGCGAAGATCTGGTGGCAAGAAATTCAATTGGAGCGAAATAGAAGAGGGAAAGATAAAATCACAAGATGGGATCGGACGGTGGATAAATTGAAGCGACAGTTCATTCCTATTGATTATGAGCTTGACCTACTGAAGAAAATGCAGAGTTTGAAGCAAGCAGGAAGATCTGTTCAGGAGTATACAGAGGAGTTCTACCGACTTCTCATCAGAACAGGCCATGCAGAAGCTGATAAGGAAAAAATTGCCCGATACCTTAACGGGTTAAGGCCAAGCATTCAGGAGGAGTTGAATCTAGTTCGAATGAACAGTATTGAGGAGGCATACCAATTTGCCCTAAAAGTAGAGGAAAAGCTGAACAAGAAGTTTGAGAGCAGACAAAATGGAAGAGGTCGCGGTGGACGATCTGGTGGACGGTCATATGGTGGCCGAAATGAGGATCTGAAAAAGAAGGATGAGGCCAGTAGTAGTCAGAATCAGCGAGGAAATAATTCCAATCGCTTCCAGGATCAGAATAATAGAGATCAGAGAGGAAGAGGAAGAGGACAAGGATCTGGAAGAGGTGGCTTCCGTGGAACATGTTTTCACTGTGGAGAAGAAGGTCATAGGGCATTTGAATGTCGTCAGCGCCAAGGCATAATAGACAGGAGAAATGAAGGCCAGGCCAGAGTTGCACATGTAGATGAAGATGTCAGATCATCAAATTCTAAAGATGCTGAAAGAAGAGAAACGTTGATTAACAGAAGAGTTCTGTTGAGTGGTGTGAATGAACCTGAGCAAAGGAGGAGCTTGTTTCGCACCAGGTGCAAGTGTGAAGGTAAATGTTGTGATGTGATTATTGATAGTGGAAGCACTGACAATTTGATGTCAGAAGAGATGGTGACAAAGTTGAAGCTTAAGAGAAAGAAACACCCACATCCATATCGGATTGCCTGGGTATAGGATGACCACAAGGTCATTGTCAATGAACAATGCCTAGTGAAGTTCAAGGTTGGCGGATACCAAGATGAGGTATTGTGTGATATCATATCTATGGATGCATGTCATATGTTGTTGGGAAGACTATGGCAGTTTGACAGATGTGCTATACATGATGGCCGTGCGAATACCTATTCCCTTACAAAGGATGGAGTGCGACATAAGCTAAAACCATTGAAGGAGACTGAAGAAAAGGTATGTGGTAATGCATGGATAACTTTTATTGATGGAAGAAATTTCCTAGATGGTATGAGGCATGAGCATGTATGTTTTTCTTTAATTCCAAAAGCTGGTAAAGAGGAAGTAGAAGATGTTCCTGTAGATGTTGCAGATTTGTTGAATGAGTTTCAGGATATAGTATCCGATAATGTGCCTGATGGATTACCACCAGTCAGGAAGATCAGTCATCAGATGGACTTGATCCTAGGAGCGTGTTTGCCAAATAAGGCAGTACACAGAATGACACCTACAGAAAGTGAGGAGTTGAACAGACAAGTACATGAACTGTTACAGAAAGGATTGATTCGTGAGAGTCTGAGTCACTGTGCTGTACCAGCGGTATTAGCACCAAAGAAGAATGGAGAATGGAGGATGCGTACAGATTCTAGGGCAATAAACAAGATCACAATCAAGTACAGGTTTCCATTGCCACGAATGGATGATATTATGAACTGTTTGAGTGGAGCTGTGTATTTCTCAAAGATAGATCTGAAGAGTGGATATCATCGGATTCGGATCAGAGAAGGAGATGAATGGAAGACTGCCTTCAAGACAAAGGAAGGACTATATGAGTGGTTAGTCATGCCTTTTGGGCTAACTAATGCATCGAGCACTTTCATGCGGCTCATGAACGAGGTTCTGAAAGAATTTTTGGTTTCATGAGAATGTCTAAAAATGGACCGAGCACTTTCATGCGGCTCATGAACGAGGTTCTAAAAGAATTTCTGAGTAAATTTGTCATTGTTTATCTAGATGATATTTTGATCTTTATTAAGACATTGGAGGAGCATATGATGCATATTCGTATGGTGTTTGAGAAGTTGAGAGATGAGAAATTGTTGATTAATTTGAAGAAGTGTAGTTTTGTGAAGAAAGAGTTAGTGTATTTGGGATTTGTAGTTTCAGCAGAAGGTCTAAAAATGGATCCAGAGAAGGTACAGGCTATCCTTGAATGGCCTACTCCAAGGAGTGCTACTGAGGTAAGATTTTTTCATGGTTTAGCTAGCTTTTACAGAAAGTTTATCAAAAATTTTAGCAGTATTTGTGGTCCCTTGACTAAAACAATGAGAGGGGATAGAAAAGAGTTTAAGTGGACTAATGGGACAGAAAAGAGTTTTCAATTGTTGAAATAAAAAGTTACAGAACAACCTGTTTTAGCACTTCCAGATTTTAATAATGTGTTTCAAGTAGATTGTGATGCTAGTGGTACTGCAATAGGAGCTGTTATGAGCCAAGAAGGTAAACCTGTTGCTTATTTCAGTGAGAAGTTAAATGATGCCAAGAGGAAATATTCTGTTTATGATCAGGAATTTTATGCTATAGTTCAGGCATTAAAAAAGTGGAGACATTATCTACTTCCTAATGAGTTTGTTTTGTATACTGATCATCAAGCTTTGCAATATTTGAATAGTCAAAGAAAGTTGAATTAGAGGCATTTGAAATGGGTTGAGTTTTTGCAGAGTTATACATTTTTTTTGAAACACGGGAGTGGAAAGTCTAATAGGGTTGCAGATGCTCTTAGCAGAAGGAAACTATTGCGGACAAAAATGCAGATTGAAGTGGTTGGGTTCAAGGAACTCAAGAATTTGTATCCAGAGGATCCTGATTTTGGTGAAGCTTGGAAAGCTTGTACGGAACCTGTTACTCTAGACAGGATGAAATGGTTGGATTTCATCATCCACGATGATATGCTATTCACAGGGAGTTAGTTGTGCATTCCACGAAGTTCTATGAAGGAGAATCTCATCAAGGAGAAGCATAGTGGAGGATTGGCTGGACATTTTGGTCGTGATAAAACCCTTGCTTTGGTTCGTGAGAATTATTATTGGCCACACTTGGAGCAACATGTGAAGAAGTTTGTATAGAGTTGCAGAGTATGTCAAATGGTGAAAGGAGTGAAGCTGAATACAGTGTTGTACCAGCCATTGCCTATACCAGAGAAGCCTTGGGAGGATATCAGAATGGACTTTGTTCTTGGTTTACCGAGGACACAGTGGGGACATGATTTAATTTTTGTAGTAGTTGATAGATTTTCGAAGATGGCACATTTCATTCTGTGCAAGAAGACTAATGATGTTGTTCATGTAGCAGAATTATTTTTCAGAGAAGTAGTGAGACTTCATGGTTTGCCAAAGACCATAGTTTCAGATCGGGACACTAAGTTTGTTGGATATTTTTGGCGAACATTGTGGAAGAAGTTGAAGATAGATTTGAAGTTTAGTTCATCACATCACCCACAGACTGATGGACAGACAGAGGTGGTGAATAGGAGTTTGGGAAATCTGCTGAGATGTTTGGTTGGGGATAAGCCAACAAGATGGGATTTGATTTTACCACAGGCAGAATTTGCATATAATAATTCTATCAATAGGAGCACTGGTAAATCACCATTCCAGATTGTATATGGAAGTAGTCCAAGAAATGCATCTGAATTGAGGAAGATAAATAAAAGAGAAATAAGTAGTGCTGAAGCTGAGGATTTTGCAGAACATTTGAAGAACATCCATGGGGAGGTGAGGAAGCATATTACCAAGATGAACGCACAGTATAGAGCTAAGGCAGATGTGAAAAGGAGGCATAAGGAATTTTAGGTTGGAGATGAAGTCATGGTTCATTTGCGGAAGGAGCGGTTTCCAGTTGGTACATATAACAAATTGAAAATGAAGAAGTTTGGACCATGTAAGATACTGAAGAAGCATGATTCAGGAAATGCATATGAGGTAGAATTGCCTACTGAGCTAAATATTTCACTAGTGTTTAACATTTCAGATCTGATAGAGTATCATGAAGGAGGTGTTGAAGATAAGATCACAGCAGCACAGTGGAGTATTCCAGCAACTAGTTCAGACACTAATGAGATCGAAGATATACTGGACAGTCATGTTGGCAGAAGCACAAGGAACATGACATATGAAGAATATATGGTCAAGTGGAAAGGACGACCTGTTGAAGATTCATCATGGCTAACAAAGGAGGAGGTTAACCGTCTTGGTTTTCCTTTGCACACCTGAGTCGTGACAGGGTCACTTCTCAAATTACCCTAGGTGTCTGATGCAGGAGCATCCTGGGTGTAAGAGCAATCTTGCATCACCCAAAAATATTTCTATTTTTATATTCAATAAGGGTTATTTTAGTGCAGAGCTGCTATTTATGGAAAGTTACTATTTTTGGTAATTTTTGCATGTGCTCAGAATGATCTGATTTCTTTCTTGGAGGTTCATTTCGGTCATGTAAGTCTACCAGTGAAGTTTCATTGCCAGATCAAGAGTATATTGGAAGATATTGAAGATTTTCGGTATTGGAAGTAGGGTACAGAAACTTTGAACTCATTTTTGAAGGCTTTAGAGGCCCCAGATGAGGTCAAAAATTTCGGTGACGTGCACTTGCACGGGTCAAGCTTGTAGAGCGCTTCGTGACATTTCTGAAATGGGGTTATAATAGTCGATCAGGTCAACTGGTGATGACTTATGGTCTTTGGAAGTTGGGCCACCCGAAATGGCGAAAAATATTTTTTTTCAAAATTTCTGTTCGGGTTTCAAACGTTATCTTGAGCCGACTATGTTGTAATAAAATGTAAAATAAAATAATTCTAAGTTCGGTCAGCCTTATTGGCTAAAATTCTGGAACCTTTCCAGGCGGTGGAAAATTGCCTATTTAAGGAAGGCTGTATTATTGTCTTAGGCAGTTCAGAGTAGTTCTGGGTAGTAGATCTGGGTATTGATTCGAGGCTTTGTCCTGTAGAATATTGTAAGGGAATGCCCATGTGGCTTTGCATGTTGTAATTCTGAAAATTTGTAATTCCACATTTGTGGAGATAATAAGAAGCCAATTTTCTGTTCTTGCATATTATTGTTGTTGTTTCTCTATGTCTGTTATGTGTTTGTGGTATTAAGGGGAGCACCCTTCATCAAGTGGTATCAGAGCAGGAGTTCTTGAGTGTGTAAACAGATCGCCGACTGTGAGGCAGTTTGCACCAGGACCGTGGCTAGGGTTTCAGCGCGCATCACAAAAATGCCTCCACGAAGGGAACGTGGCGGAAGAGCTGGTGTTGTAACACCTGAGGTTAGAGAGCTGCAGAGATAAGTGCGAGCATTGCAAGAAGAGATTCGCAGATGAATGAATCTTAATGTCAGAGATGAAAGCGAGGATGAAGCCGAATAAGAATATCAAGAAGGAGAAGCTGAAATTGTGAACCAGGAGGAAGAAAGACTTTTTCGGGCGATTTCCAAAATTGGGAAAAGACCTAAGATTGAGGTTCCTACATTTTCTAGAAATCTTAACCCAGAGGAATTGATCGACTGGATCAATGAATGTGAGGAATATTTTGAGTATGAAGATGTTGAGGATCCTGATAAGGTCAAATTTGTGAAAGCCAGACTGAAAGGCCATGCGAAGATCTGGTGGCAAAAAATTCAATTGGAGCGAAATAGAAGAGGGAAAGATAAAATCACAAGATGGGATCGCATGGTGGATAAATTGAAGCGACAGTTCATTCCTGTTGATTATGAGCTTCACCTACTAAAGAAAATGTAGAGTTTGAAGCAAGCTGGAAGATCTGTTCATGAGTATACAGAGGAGTTCTACCGACTTCTCATCAAAACAGGCCATGCAGAAGCTGATAAGGAGAAAGTTGCCGGATACCTTAACGGGTTAAGGCCAAGCATTCAGGAGGAGTTGAATCTGGTTCGAATGAACAGTATTGAGGAGGCATACCAATTTGCCCTAAAAGTAGAGGAAAAGCTGAACAAGAAGTTTGAGAGCAGACAAAATGGAAGAGGTCGCGATGGACGATCTGGTGGACGGTCATATGGTGGCCGAAATGAGGATCCGAAAAAGAAGGATGAGGCCAGTAGTAGTCAGAATCAGCGAGGAAATAATTCCAATCGCTTCCAGGATCAGAATAATAGAAATCAGAGAGGAAGAGGAAGAGGACAAGGATCTGGAAGAGGTGGCTTCCGTGGAACATGTTTTCACTATGGAGAAGAAGGTCATAGGGCATTTGAATGTCTTCAGCGCCAAGGCAGAAAAGACAGGAGAAATGAAGGCCAGGCTAGAGTTGCACATGTAGATGAAGATGCCAGATCATCAAATTCCAAAGATGCTGAAAGAGGAGAAACGTTGATTAACATAAGAGTCCTATTGAGTGGTGAGAATGAACCTGAGCAAAGGAGGAGCCTGTTTCGCACGAGGTGCAAGTGTGAAGGTAAATGTTGTGATGTGATTATTGATAGTGGAAGCACTGACAATTTGGTGTCAGAAGAGATGGTGACAAAGTTGAAGCTCAAGAGATAGAAACACCCACATCCATATCGGATTGCTTGGGTACAGGATGACCACAAGGTCATGGTCAATGAACAATGCCTAGTGAAGTTCAAGGTTGGCGGATACCAAGATGAGGTATTGTGTGATATCATATCTATGGATGCATGTCATATGTTGTTGGGAAGACCATGGCAGTTTGACAGATGTGCTGTATATGATGGCCGTGCGAATACCTATTCCCTGACAAAGGATGGAGTGTGACATAAGCTAAAACCATTGAAGGAGACTGAAGAAAAGGTATGTGGTAATGCAAGGATAACTTTTGTTGATGGAAGAAATTTCCTAGATGGTATGAGGCATGAGCATGTATGTTTTGCTTTAATTCCAAAAGCTGGTAAAGAGGAAGTAGAAGATATTCCTGTAGAAGTTGCAGATTTGTTGAATGAGTTTCAGGATATTGTATCCGATAATGTGCCTGATGGATTACCATGAGTCAGGAAGATTAGTCATCAGATGGACTTGATCCCAGGAGCATGTTTGCTGAATAAGGCAGCACACAGAATGACACCTGCAGAAAGTGAGGAGTTGAACAGATAAGTACATGAACTGTTACAGAAAGGATTGATTCGTGAGAGTCTGAGTCCCTGTACTGTACCAGTGGTATTAGCACCAAAGAAGAATGGAGAATGGAGGATGTGTATAGATTGTAGGGAAATAAACAAGATCGCAATCAAGTACAGGTTTCCATTGCCACGAATGGATGATATTATGGACTGTTTGAGTGGAGTTGTGTATTTCTCAAAGATAGATCTGAAGAGTGGATATCATCAGATTCAGATTAGAGAAGGAGATGAATGGAAGACTGCCTTCAAGACAAAGGAAGGACTTTATGAGTGGTTAGTCATTCCTTTTGGGCTAACTAATGCATCGAGCACTTTCATGCGGCTCATGAACGAGGTTCTGAAAGAATTTCTGG
Source organism: Chamaecyparis obtusa (assembly GCA_027943335.1). Lineage (NCBI taxonomy): Eukaryota > Viridiplantae > Streptophyta > Pinopsida > Cupressales > Cupressaceae > Chamaecyparis > Chamaecyparis obtusa. Next base: position 113,306 of record BSBK01013600.1, on the reverse strand, counting down.
TTTCAGGAGAAGGTCTAAAAATGGACCGAGCACTTTCATGCGGCTCATGAACGAGGTTCTGAAAGAATTTTTGGGTAAGTTTGTCATTGTTTACCTAGATAATATTTTGATCTTTAGTAAGACATTGGAGGAGCATATGATGCATATTCGTATGGTGTTTTTGAAGTTGAGAGATGAGAAATTGTTGATTAATTTGAAGAAGTGCAGTTTTGTGAAGAAAGAGTTAGTGTATTTGGGATTTGTAGTTTCAGCAGAAGGTCTAAAAATGGACCCAAAGAAGGTACAGGATATCCTTGAATGGCCTACTCTAAGGAGTGCTACTGAGGTAAGATCTTTTCATGGTTTAGCTAGCTTTTACAGAAAGTTTATCAAAAAATTTAGCAGTATTTGTGGTCCCTTGACTAAAACAATGAGAGGGGATAGAAAAAAGTTTAAGTGGACTAATGGGGCAAAAAAGAGTTTTCAATTGTTGAAACAAAAAGTTACAGAACAATCTATTTTAGCACTTCCAGATTTTAATAATGTGTTTCAAGTAGATTGTGATGCTAGTGGTACTGCAATAGGAGCTGTTATGAGCCAAGAAGGTAAACCTGTTGCTTATTTCAGTGAGAAGTTAAATGATGCCAAGAAGAAATATTATGTTTATGATCAGGAATTTTATGCTATAGTTCAGGCATTAAAGAAGTGGAGACATTATCTGCTTCCTAAGGAGTTCATTTTGTATACTGATCATCAAGCTTTGCAATATTTGAATAGTCAAAGAAAGTTGAATCAGAGGCATTTGAAATGGGTTGAGCTTTTGCAGAGTTATACATTTATTTTGAAACACAGGAGTGGAAAGTCTAATAGGGTTGCAGATGCTCTTAGCAGAAGGCAACTATTGCTGACAAAAATGCAGATTGAAGTGGTTGGGTTCAAGGAACTCAAGAATTTGTATCCAGAGGATGCTATTCAGAGGGAGTCAGTTGTGCATTCCACGAAGTTCTATGAGGGAGAATCTCATCAAGGAGAAGCATAGTGGAGGATTGGCTGGACATTTTGGTCGTGATAAAACCCTTGCTTTGGTTGGTGAGAATTATTATTGGCCACAATTGCAGCAAGATGTGAAGAAGTTTGTACAGAGTTGCAGAATATGTCAAATGACGAAAGGAGTGAAGTAGAATACAGGGTTGTACCAGCCATTGCATATACCAGAGAAGCCTTGGGAGGATATTAGCATGGACTTTGTTATTGGTTTACCGAGGATACAGCGGGGACATGATTCAATTTTTGTAGTAGTTGATAGATTTTTTAAGATGGCACATTTCATTCCCTACAAGAAGACTAATGATGCTGTTCATGTAGCAGAATTGTTTTTCAGAGAAGTAGTGAGACTTCATGGTTTACCAAAGACCATAGTTTCAGATCGGGACACTAAGTTTGTTGGATATTTCTGGTGAACATTGTGGAAGAAGTTGAAGATAGATTTGAAGTTCAGTTCATCACATCACCCATAGACTGATGGACAGACAGAGGTGGTGAATAGGAGTTTGGAAAATCTGCTGAGATGTTTGGTTGGGGATAAGCCAACAGGATGGGATTTGATTTTACCACAGGCAGAATTTGCATACAATAATTCTATCAATAGGAGCACTGGTAAATCACCATTCCAGATTGTATATGGAAGTAGTCCAAGAAATGCATTTGAATTGAGGAAGATAGATAAAGGAGAAATAAGTAGTGCTGAAGCTGAGGATTTTGCAGAACATTTGAAGAACATCCATGGGGAGGTGAGGAAGCATATTACCGAGATGAACGCACAGTATAAGGCTAAGGCAGATGTGAAAAGGAGGCATAAGGAATTTCAGGTTGGAGATGAAGTCATGGTTCATTTGCGGAAGGAGCGGTTTCCAGTTGGTACATATAACAAATTGAAAATGAAGAAGTTTGGACCATGTAAGATACTAAAGAAGCATGATTCAGGAAATGCATATGAGGTAGAATTGCGTACTGAGCTAAATATTTCACCAGTGTTTAACATTTCAGATCTGACAGAGTATCATGAAGGAGGTGTTGAAGATAAGATCACAGTAGCACAGTGGAGTATTCCAGCAACTAGTTCAGACACTAAGGAGATCGAAGATATACTGGACAGTCATGTTGGCAGAAGCACAAGGAACAGGACATATGAAGAATATCTGGTCAAGTGGAAAGGATGACCTGTTGAAGATTCATCATGGCTAACAAAGGAGGAGGTTAACCGTCTTGGTTTTCCTTTGCACACCTGAGTCGTGACAGGGTCACTTCTCAAATTACCCTGGGTGTCTGATGCAGGAGCATCCTGGGTGTAAGAGAAATCTTGCATCACCCAAAAATATTTCTATTTTTATATTTAATAAGGGCTATTTTAGTGCAGAGCTGCTATTTATGGAAAGTTACTATTTTTGGTAATTTTTGCATGTGCTCAGAATGATCTGATTTCTTTCTTGGAGGTTCATTTTGGTCATGTAAGTCTGCCAGTGAAGTTTCATTGCCAGATCAAGTGTATATTGGAAGATATTGAAGATTTTCGGTATTGGCAGCAGGGTACAGAAACTTTGAACTCAGTTTTGAAGGCTTTAGAGGCCCCGGATGAGGTCAAAAATTTGGGTGACGGGCACTTGCACGTGTCAAGCCTGTAGAGCGCTTCGTGGCATTTCCAAAATGGGCTTATAATAGCCGATCGGGTCAACTGGTGATGACTTATGGTCTTCGGAAGTTGGGCCACCCGAAATGGCGAAAAATAATTTTTTTCAAAATTTCTGTTCGGGTTTCAAAAGTTATCTTGAGCCGACTATGTTGTAATAAAATGTAATATAAAATAATTCTAAGTTTGGTCGGCCTTATTGGCTAAAATTTTGGAACCTTTCCAGGCGGTGGAAAATTGCCTATTTAAGGAAGGTTGTATTATTGTCTTAGGCAGTTCAGAATAGTTCTGGGTAGTAGATCTGGGTATTGATTCGAGGCTTTGTCCTGCAGAATATTGTAAGGGAATGCCCATGTGGCTTTGCATGTTGTAATTCTGAAAATTTGTAATTCCACATTTGTGGAGATAATAAGAAGCCAATTTTCTGTTCTTGCATATTATTGTTGTTGTTTCTCTATGTCTGTTATGTGTTTGTGGTATTAAGGGGAGCACCCTTCATCACATTCAATATGACCCCAAACCACTTACTCAGAGAGCTAAACACTCTTAAGATGGAAGTGCTTCAATTTTAAGATGATACATTAAGCCCCCACTTTAGCAAGAGTATGGAATCGATGCAAACTCTTGGTAAAAGAGAAGAAAGAGGAGATCCAAGTGGATTCACAAAGAGATAAAATAATACTTAGCTAAGGGTACAAGCCCCTAGACTAAGGATTCTAACTCAACATACATGCACGAGGGTGCCAAAAGAACAAGGGTTAGCACAAACAACCCAAATCAATTAGCATAAGAAACCTTACTAAGAAATATTTCTCATACTAATATCATATTTGGAAAGCTATCATAAAATCATAAATGATTACATACAAAAGACAAGAGCAACACTATAAATAACATAGCTTCATGATCCAGTCCTACTAGCATGAAAGAAAAAAGAGAGAAAGGGAAAAGAGTGATTACCTCACCTAGTAAGATGCCCACCTTACCATGAATCACCCTGGAGGGAGAGCCCAACAAGTTCACCCATAAACTATGCTTCTAATTGTAATGCATCTTCTGATGGCTTGTGGAATACTCATAGATCCACCTTCATGTATCACTATGAATATGAAATGTGTGTCTCCTCAGGATTTAGCAACTTATGTGCGTTACCTTTGGAAGATTTAGCATATTGAAATTGAAAATGCCCATTCAAGATTTAGCAACTTATGTGCGTTACCTTCTAGGATTTAGCATATTGGAAATGCATGTCTCCTCAGGATTTAGCAACTTATGTGCATTACCATCGGAAGATTTAGCATATGGATGCATGCCTTTTCAGGATTTAGCAACTTATGTGCGTTACCTTCCAAGATTTAGCATATTGAAAATTTTGAAAAATGCCTATCTCCTCAGGATTTAGTAACTTATGTGCATTACCATCAGAAGATTTAGCATATAAATGTGTGTCTTTCCGAGATTTAGCAACATATGTGTGTTACCTTCCAAGATTTAGCATGTTTGAAATTGAAAACTTGTGTCTCTTCAGAATTTAGCACCTTATGTGTTACCTTCCCAGATTTAGCATATAAATAAATTTGAAAACTATAGTACATGGGAGACCCTATATATTCCCCCCTCCTTAATATGGAAAAAGTATACTATTTTGGCATGTTAAGGAAAAGAAAGAACAAGGATAAAGCCTTCTTCAAAATCAAGACAATGTCCACAAACAACACCCAGTCCAAGCCGAGAAGGTCACAGCTCCTATGAGGCCATGAAAGGGATGAATGCAAAGAGATATCATGCAAGAAGTGAAAAAGGTAACCCTTGTGAGGGATAGCACACTATTCAATTTCCAAGGTGAGAGATATATCAATCTTGGAAACCCCATGTCAAACAACAAAAGAGGTTGTTATCAAGGACATAGATCCTCAATGCAAACCAAAATTTTTATGTATGATTGGATATCACATAATAGATAGATACTTCTTAACCAAGGAAAGAGGTGAATCCTAGAAAGATATAAAAGAAGATGGCATCATTGCCCCCCAAGTATAGGAACAGAGATGGAAGAGGATACCTACTTCACAATGCAAGGAGATATCCTATTTACAACAATGTACACCATATTCTTAGAGAGGGATATTGACCCCTACATCCAAGAGTATAGATAATCATAAAAAGGATATGTCACTCATGGAAAAAGGATCCTCAAAGAAAGAGATCTTATCAACAAGGCTCCCACCAAAGAAGAGTGCTTTAGATAAAATATCATCTTTCAAAAGATGGGAACAAAGATTCAATCATCAAGCCCCCTGCAAGGAAGAGGAAGAGGAATCTTTGAAATGAGGGAAGCAACTTCAACACCAAGCAGGGGTGAGATTTTATAAAGAACACAATTTGCAACATAGAGAAGAAGTGATGACTTGGGAAACAACTTCTCATATAAGAAGGTTATCCATAGTCAAAACATCTGTCAATATGATGAAATAATATTGCAATATAAACAAATACCACTAAGATAAGGAAAGTAGTTCCCTAGACAAAGAGAGAGAAGAAAGAACCTTTCCCCCTAGGGATGAAAAGAAACAGATACCTTTGGAAAAAATGTCCTAGAAAATATATCTTGAATAATAGAAGAGAGAGATGGATGAAAAGATATCATAATACACACCATGAAAACATAACCAATTAATCTCAAATCAAGAATATAATGGATTCTACAAGACAAGAAGAAATATACCTCTTGCCCCCCAATCTAGAGGGGAAGAGATCCATGTTATATCAAAATGTGGGGTAGAATTATGAAGAAATCTCAAAGGAGAAATTTCTTTTCTTTTATCTTTATGGTCGAATAATAAGGAGAAGGTACTTTGAAGAATCTTTGCACTTCTATATCATGAACCATATTTTTAACCTCGACATAAGTGTGGGAAGAACTAGCAATAGCAGATGGAGAATTAGGAATCGGATTAGGAAAGATAGGATTAGGATTAGGAAGATTAGGAACACTAGTAAAAGTGTAGGAAGTGATATGAATGGAAGACACAACTAGAGGAACACTTGGAACCATAGTTGGAAAAGGATTTGAAGTAATATTATGGTAAGGAGGTTGTAAGGTAGGATCTTGATTTCCCATAAGATCACCACTAAGAGGAAGAGTATTAAGGGAATTCATATCTTTCTCTGGTAATGCCTCATCTCTAGAAGAAATCTTAAATTGAGGTGAAGGATTTATAATGTCATCTTCTTTCTCATAAGGGAAGTGTGTTTTAGAGAATATGTCATCGGCTTGTATGAAAAATTCTTAATAAGGAGGGGATAAATCAATGTATTTATCCAAGGGTTCATCCTAAAAAGTAGAATTATCCCTAATGGTTTCATGAGGAAGAGAGTAATCATTGAAATTCAAAGGCTCATCCCAAATAGGAGGATTATCATCCCTATCCATTAAGCACATTGTAGGAGTGTCATAAGTCATTAAAGCTTCATCCCTAGAGGGGGAAGAAGGACATCTATTACAAGAAGAATTAACATCGATCTTCAACTCCTCTCCATAAAGAGAAATATGATGGAGATGTAGATTAAGGTAATCTTCATTCTCTAATATATCCTTATAAGGTAATTCAAAAGAGGACAAAGAAACATCACATGCCCTAGATGAATTTTTTCTAGGTGTAACAGCATGCAATGGTAATGTAAGAGGAGGATGTTGTGTAATCCCAAAAGTTTTGGAAAACATTTGAAATAACTTGTGCAACATGATAACAAATAGATCTAGATATATCCAAATGTATTCAAATAAAATTTATACACATGAAAAGGAAATCAAACACAATAGAGCATCTAATTCCATAAAGCAATGTAAATGTTTTTGTATTTTTGAAGAAATTTTTTAATTTTTTTTGGGTTTTTGAAATATAAATGCAAGGGCATAAAAGAAATCTACTCTTATTGTAAGATCTAACACAAAATGCAAATCTAACACAATAGGGCATCTAAATCCACAAAAGAAAAGGGGTAAGTATGTTAGGTTCACCAAAATGAATAGAGCTAAAATGGAATCACCTCTATTGAATGTAATGTATGGGGGAAATATGAGATCTAATTCTAAATTCAAATTCCCAAAGGAGAGATCCAAATTGATCAACCAAAATGTTAATAAACAATCAAATCAATCTATGGAGAATATGAAAGATGAAGAAAACTTTATATTTCCCTATAAAGGAGTTGTGCTTGAAATCTAAAATAATTGAAATACAAATACTAACCTCAAATTAGGGAAAATCCAAAAAATTCCAATTTCTGATGTCTGTGTGTACTTTCGGCCAATTTTGCAACCTATTTCAGACTAGAAATGCCAAGACGAACAAAACCCAAAAATATTTTGTCTTTCCGATAGTAGGTAGTCTTTGACCCTCATAAAAGGTCAAAGGCTACATTCTTAATTTGAAGGTCAATTCTAACTTTGTTCATACCTCTCGAAAGTTTGACAAAAAGGGTATCCAAATCTACTCTCAGATCCAAAATTTTGCACCTGTACCTGCAAGAAAAATAGTTTTGTTGTTTTTTTGGGGGGGTTTGCCTTTGTCAAACCTCAGTTTGGAATTAAAATTAATATTCAAATTGAAATGGAGAATGCTAGCAAGTAGTAGAAGTAGATCTAACAATGAAGCTATGACATTCAATAGATATGCAATTGTATTTGAAATGTAATCAAGTATGTTGATATGAAAGCTTGAACATAACATCAATAAATGTAAATCAAACCTCGATGATTGTATGCTTGGAATCCACCTTGAGGGAAGAATGAAATGGATCTTGAAGATGAACAAAGGACCTTGAGGAAATCTCACACCATCATGATGGCTAGATCTAGGGTTTGAATGATGAATCTTTCATGCTTGAGCCAAATCCCTTCAAAGGCTTGAATGCTTGAATCCTTGATCTTCAATGGAGAACTTGGATGGAGAAGAAGACTTGAATGCTTGAATGGATGCTTGCTTGATCACCTTGAGAGCTTGAGAGAGGAGATTGAAAAAATTGATTGAGAGATGTTCTCACAAAACTTGATGGATAAAATGAGAGAGGAAGGCCTCCTTTTATAGTGATCTAGGGCACAAACCCCTAGAGAAGGCCGACATTGAGGAATTAAATCTCAATTAACCTTAACCCCTAGAAATGGGCCCATAATTCAAATTTCACCTTGAATTATGGTCCAATCACAATAAATCACTAAGGAGGGAAAATAATTAAATGAATTTTGAATTAAAACCTTTTCACACTTGGATTCAAGAGCCTGACATTGATTTTGTGGCCCACTGGGACCAAATCTAAAAAAGGGGCACAAATTCTGGAGGAGGTAAAAAATGAGCTCAAATCTAACCTGGTCAGGTATGAGCTTGATCCTGACCTAGTTAGGGTTGAGCTCAACTCTGACCTAGTTAGGATCAACCTCAACTTTGACCTTGTGGGCCCAGATCCAAGCAAAATTAGGATAGGAGGTCCAGGGAATGCCCGGAGACCTAAAAATGATACCAGAATGGGACAAAATGCTAGGGATAGGCATAAAATCCTATGATGACTATGATGAAGGCCAAGATGACCTATTTGTAAGTCCTACCTAGAAAATAGAGCCATGGAAGATGGAAATTAAGGAGAATCCTCAGGATCCTAACCCTAATTTCACCTAGAATGAAGGAATCAAGTGCAAAAAAGAAGTGGAAAGTGAGGAGAAAGCTAGATCAAAGAAAAGATCAATTCAAGGCATCGAATATGACCCTAAACCACTTACTCAGAGGGATAAATGCTCTTAACATGGAAGTGCTTCCATTTTAAGATGATACACACCTATATTTGACACTTATAGATCTCCATCATTTTTATGAGATATAATTCAATTATGATAATGGACCATATTTCAAGCACTAGTTTCTTATGAAGCAATTGGATGATATTGAAGAAATTTTTGATCATAGAGTTTGTAAAATCACATATTGAAGATAGTACATCTAATACCTCATGATGTGAATGGTAGACCAGTTGAGGATTCTTCTTGGATATATCAAGCTGAGGTTAACTATCTTTTTTTTCCTCTAGACCCATCAAAGTGATAGTCTCACTTTTTAAATAACCAAAGATGTCTGATGCAAGAGCATCCTTTGGTTCTAGGAAATCTTAGATTAACCTAAAACAATTTCTTTCAAATGTTCATGTTTAGTGTAGTTTGTGTGTTTTTTCTTTAATCCTTCTTTTTTATCATTTTCTCTTGTGCACCTATTTGGCATGTTCCTTTTATATTTTTACATCTTTCTTTGGGTTATCATATCAATCTTATTCTTTTTGGTTTAGTTATCTTGGATTTTTGGTCCAGCCTATTCTCTCATCATGTTTTGCAGGTAGTTGGAGGTTTCCAATCTTGTGAACCATTTCCTTGTCTTGTGGATTTAATTGGTTCTTCATTCAAGATTTGTATACTCTATATTGGCTTTCATGTGGGTTCACACTTCATTCCAAATCTTGGTGGAGGATTCATTTATAATTTAGCTCTTGACTTATTCTACATGTTATATTTTCTTGCATTAGGGATTGTGATTGTTCTTGGCCAGCTTGGATGTGTTGTGAATATCACATGTATATTATTGTATTTGATTGTTAAGTTATTATCATAGTAGTATAATAAATTTCTTAGATCCACATAAAGGATAATCTAGATTCTAATTTGTAATTAGGCCTATATGCCTATGTAACCTTGCATGTTGTTGGCTAGTTGCAATTGAAGTTATGATGATTCAAACAACTGATCTTACATTCTATCTCTTCCTTTTTATTTTTTCTTTTGTATGATTCTTGCTGCATAATCTAGATTGTTCATATCAAGGACCCTCCTTCAATTTTTGCATCACATTGTTAAGCACAATGGGAGTTATGGGAGACATTATTTTTTATTGATTGATTTATGATTTACTAATGACATGAACTAAAGTATCACAACTCATTGTATTTATATTTATGGACTCCATTTAGGTATTCCATTTTCCATGATGTATACCCCTCCTATAGAACTTTTTAGGTCTTCTAACAAATAAATGGAAAGAATCCATCAATATGATTTCATAGAATACCCCAACTTTGGAAAATCCAATGTTAAAATTGACAAGGAATTATTTAACCAATATTTTATTATCATCTTGAATCTAGTTAATATAATATGGGATTATTCTATTTATTTTTTTATGTCTAGCTTGTAGATGATATCTTTTGATATCAAATTATATTTTATACCTTTGTGATGCAAAGTGGGCAACTGGAAGCCTCAATTTAGTGAGCAATTGGCAAGAATTGGGTGTCAATACACCAAACTATGAAGGTCAAGAGCCCTACACTTATCCCAAGTGTAGAATGAACAAGGAGTGAGGTTATCACAACCCCCAAATTCCAAGGATAACCTAATCACTAGGTTCCATAAGGTTCTAAGCACCAATGACCAAGGTTTGCTAAGGTGTTCCCTTAACCCAATAAGAAACCAAACCACATGATATGACTCACAAGACTAGGGGTGGCCTAAAATCACTACTCTAGCCTATTTAGGTCCTATTTGTTTATTTCTAATGGTTCTTTAACTTACAAGCAACCCACACATACTAGTTGCTTCGCAAACCAAAGACTGGGCTTGTAGCCTTTCCTAGAAGGAATCTAGAACATAAGTAAAAATATTTCCACATGAGATATGAAATAGGTTGGATATTTTGACACCCTTTTGGGCTTTATATAACATATCCAATCACCAAGATATGAAGTTAAATGGAGGATGCTGAAACAACAAAACTAGACCAAGTTACTAGGCCTAATTAGGTCTCCAATTGCACTACAAGTGCTCTTTCCTCCAAGCCAATACACAAAATAATTATGGGAGCATGTGATGGAATATAAAAGGACTCAAAATATATATTTTGGAGTCTTGGTGAATCTCCAACTGAGGGTTATGGTGACTGTTCTAAGTCACTAACTAGTACACATAGAGATGTACAACTAGGGCATCATGACAAATCCACTCCCCTAAAAATATCCACTTCTAACCTATAGAATATGAAAATAAATTGAAAAAGGTTGAATTCCACCAAGAGGCATTAATTTACCATGGTGGAATTGGTCCAAACAACTAAGCCCTATTGGAAACCCTGGTTGTAGGCCTTCAATCCAGGTAGTCTCACTAAAAATTAGATAATGCACAAACTAGGATGGATTAGAACATGACACCAATTCAAAATGGAAGTAGATTCAGGGATCTAACTTTTGGTTTCATAGTTTCATGCCCTCCTATCCATACACTTCAGTTCTCCTCAGGAATTGGAGAGAAATGTTGGTATTTTATTGATTGGAATTGCCAAATTACACATTGTTACCTTCCACCCACATGAAAGGGGTTATGAAGGCTTCCCCCATCAGTTAAAAATGAATTTCAAACCATATGACCATTGGGGGCTTTGGTTACAACTTTTGGCAAAGTTGTAAAGCATCTTTTACAACATTTTTGCAATTTTTGCATTCTAGGTGACCAAACTTGGTCTAGAGCTAATCTAGTGATCCATCATGGATCTAAAGCATTAAAAACATGAAAAGAACAAAAATCCTAAGATTCTAGGCCTTTTGACCACTTTTGACCATAGTTGACCAAGGGATATAATTATGCTAATCTTGGAACTAGGTCTTACAACTTGGTCTAGATGCCTAGATAGAAGATCTAACCTAACTAGATGTTCTTAGGACTTTGATGAGCATTATTTGTTGAGTTTATTGTGGGTACTCCTGCACCATAGTCCCCTTGAGTTTTAAAACTCAAGTTCCTACTTGAGGTTAACTTTTCCACTGAAGTTCCATGTTGTTTGATTTGGTCTTTGGTCAGCCAAGTTGCATCTATATTGGGGAGCCCTTTCCATTTGACTAAGTGCTACATATACTTCTTGGTTTTGGTCTGGTTCAGCAACTTGGTGTCCATTATTTCTTCCAACTCTATTGGTTTTCTTTGAGGAATATTAGTGACATAGTCTTCATCATTGGTATTTGTTTCTTCACCTTGCTCACTTGTTAAACTTGTTATAGCTTTGTAGGGGGTGAGATCTGCAACATTGAATATTGGAGAGATTTCCAAGGTTGGAGGGAGAGAAATCTCATAGGCATTCTCACCCATTTTATTGAGTATACTACATGGTCCTACTTTCTTCATATGAAGTTTAGAGTATCTACCATTAGGTAGTCTCTCTTTCCTCAAAAATGCCCAAACCTTGTCTCCCACTTTGAAGTGGATTTCCCTTCTCCTCTTATCAGCATGTTCCTTGTACTTCAAACTAGATCTTTGTAATGCTCCTTTGACCTCATGCTGCACCTTTGTGATGATTTCTACCAGTTCTTGGCCTTGAGCATTGACTTTGAAGTTAGATGGTAGTTCTATCAGGTCTAATGGTCCTTTGGGATGAAGGCCATATGCTGCTTGGAATGGAGTTTTGTTGGCTGACCTGTTCATGGAATCATTAAATGCAAACTCTTCCTGGGGCAGGAGTGTATCCCAACTCTAAGCATATTGTTTGGTTAGGCATCTTAGGAGATTGCCTAAGGATCTGTTTACTACCTCAGTTTGTCCATCTGTTTGTGGGTGATAGGAAGACCTGTAGGTGAGATTAGCTCCCAATTTCTTGAAGAGTGTCCTCCAAAAATGGCCTTGGAACTTCACATCCCTATAAGATACAATTGTTTGAGGTAGACCATGGATCCTAACTACCCCTTTGAAGAAAATATGTGCAATGTGTGAAGCATCATTTGTGCTTTTACATGGTACAAAATGGACCATTTTGTTGGAAACAATTGTCTGAAGGAAATTGCTACTCAAATTATGTATTGTCTTTGATGTCACACAATGTCATAGTCCACAGCAATCAGTTCCTACTGAGCTCAGTCAGTCTGCCAGATAGGAATATTAGTGCTTACCGAGTCCACTCGGTTATCGAAGAAAATCAGTGTCTACCGAGTTCACTCGGTTACCAAAGGAAATTCAGCATTTATCGAGTTCAGTCGATTGTCAAAGAAAAGTTAGTATTTACCGAGTTCAGTCAGTTGTCGAAGAAAAGTTAGTATTTACCGAGTTTAGTCCGTTGTCGAACAAAAGTTAGTATTTACTAAGTTCAATCAGTTGTCGAAGAAAAGTTAGTATTTACCGAGTTCAGTCGGTTGTCGAATAAAAGTTAGTGTTTACCAAGTTCAGTCGGTTATCAAAGGTAAAAGATTGTCGATGTTTACCGAGTTCCCTCGGTCTCCGAAAGATTATAGAAAGTTATGGTCACCGAGCACTGTCGGCCCTTGAAGGATTTTTGCAAATAGAGTTTTCTTAATTCAGCCAACTGTTATACTAAATAATGTCGATTTGACAAATCTAAAATCATATAAATAAAAAGTCAAATGTGAAAAATAAACAAGAAAGATAGCAGAAGATTTATAGAAGAAAGACAGGAAAGGTGTGTGCGAATTTGTGAAGGATGTTCAGATATCCTTGAGGTGCAGCATAGTTTTATTCGATCAGGAAGGATCACACATATGCAGAACAGAGATCTGTAATTAGTAAGATAGTTGCATTATTATACAGGTCATTTTTCATTGTTACCTTCTTATCATTGTAACAGTGAATTCTAAATCTCTTAACCGAGTTGGTTTAACAACCATATTATAAATCCTCTAACAAGGTGACAATTCCATTGAATTGTTTTCAATACCTCTTACCAGGCCACTCCTAGCAGGGTGTTTTAAATCCTCTAACAAGGTCACACCTAACAGTGTGTTTTGTAACCTTTTACCGGGTTGGCTTCTAACCGGGCAGCACTTCAGAAAAGTGAAAATCAGTATCTAGATACATTGGTGGTTTTTTCCATATTGGGTTTCCACGTTAAATCTTGTGTCTCTTGTGTTCTTAATTACTATCTTAATCATACACCAGTGCTGATGAATATCTAAAAGATAATTTTGCTAATACTTTCTGCATCTTCAAAATTACTGCAATCTATTTACCGAGTGCTAAAATAGATAACATTGTTAAGATATCCTAAGGGATCTAGAAAGAATTAATTGTGAAGTATTTTATGGTTGACTGATTCACCCCCCCTCTCAGTCACTTCATCCACATTCCATCAATTGGTATCAGAGCTTTTGGTGCTTGTAGGAAGGGTTTCAAGGACCTAAGCTAAAGATCAGGATGTCTTACAAGAGGGAAATTCCAAAGCTCAATAGAGATAACTTTTCAGCATGGCAAGGTCTCATGCGACTTCATCTGGCTTCCATTGGTGATTCAGGATGCAAATACATTGATGAAGAATACACAATTCCTAATGGCGCATTAACTGTTGAAGACATTGCAGATAAAAAGACTCACAACACCATGATGATAGACATTGCATCTGCTCTCAGCTATGAAGAATTTGATGATATTAAAGATTGCACTACTGCATATGAAATGTGGATGGCACTGAAGAAAATATATGGTGGTGATGCAAATGTGAAAAGAGCCAAAGCAGAAAGCCTAAGAGGACAGTTTGACAAGATGGATATGAAGGAAGATGAAAACATTGCAAAATATGTTGAAAGAATCAAAGCAAGTGTAAGTGCAATTAGAGCTTTTGGAGGAACAATCTCAAATGAAACTGTTATAAGTAAGGTACTCAGAACATTACTTCCTATCTATGCAATAAGAGTATCAGCTATTCAAGAAAGAAGATGTGAAACAAACCACAATATAACTTTGGATGCTTTAGTTGGAAGATTGACAGCTTTTGAATTAGACAACTATGACAACTATGTTCCTAGTTCCAAAAATATTGAATCAGCATTTGAGGCCAAGGTTTCACTAAAAAAGAACAAGAAAATTAAAGAGGTTTAGTCAGAAAGTGAAGAAGTATCAGAAGAAAGTTCTGATAGTGATCTTGAAATTGTAGAAGCATTACTTGCAAAGAAGTACTCTAGAGGGAAAGGTAAATATAAAGGTAAAACTCCTTTAATCTATTTTTCATGTGAAGAAATTGGACATATTGTAGCCAGGTGCCCAAACAAGCAAGTCAAGGAAGAGAAGAGAAGTCACAAGTACTATGGCAAAAAGAATTTCAAATCATTCAAGGATAAAGGTAAGAAATCATGTTTTATGGCTAAAGATTCTGATGATAGTGAAGAAGAAATTGTCTTTATTGCTATAAAGGATGAATCTAATGATGATGAAGATAAGATGGCACTTATTTCTCATATAAGCAAAGATGATATATGGATAATAGACAGTGGATGTTCACACCACATGACTGGTGACAAGACAAAATTTGAATATCTAGAAGACTGTGATAGTGGTAATGTAAGATTTGGAAACAATGAACCTTGTTGTATAAAAGGAAAAGGAAGAATCTCATTAACCAAAGAACTCATATGTGATAATGCTTATTGGGTTGAAGGACTAAAACATAATCTTCTAAGTGTAGCACAGCTAATCAACACTGGTTTCAAGGTTGAATTCATGAATGGTCAAGCAAGACTGCTGGATGGAAAAGGAAAACTCATTGGATCAGGCAAACAAACAAAAGGTAACTTATTTTATCTTGATCTCAGTGAATATTCATGCTTTATTGCTCAAATAGAAGAAAGTTGGCTATGGCACAAAAGGTTATGTCATGTGAATTTTGATAACATGATAAAAATAAGCAAATTCAAGAAGGTTAGAGGCATTCCTACTTTGAAGAAACCTGATACTGGTCTATGTAAGAATTGTCAGATTGGCAAAATGAGTAAAACTAGTTTCAAGAGCAAGAACTATTAGTCTAAAGAAATTTTGGAAATTGTGCATACTGATTTATGTGGACCTATTGGAATACAAAGCTATACCTGAGATAAATTCTTTATTCTTTTCGTTGATGATTATTCTAGAATGATGACTGTTATGTATTTAAGAGAAAAATCAGAAGCATTTGAAAAGTTCAAATGGTACTTAGCAAGAGTGGAAAAGGAAACAGGGAAAAGATTGAAATGCTTAAGATCAGACAGAGATGGTGAATTCATCTCCCATGATTTTAACAACTTTTGCATTGAAAGAGGAATCAAAGGACAGGTATCAACTCCTAGAACTCCTGAGTAGAATGGAATAGCAGAAAGAAGAAATAGATCTATTATGGATTGTGCAAGGACTCTAATGATAGAAAAGAACATCGCTATAAAGTACTGGAAGGAAGCTATCAGCACTGCAGTTCATACCTTGAACCGAGTACAATTGAAGAAAGACACATTCAAAACTCCTTATGAATTATGGTATGGCTATAAACCCAATGTAAGTTACATGAAAATATTTGGTAGCAAGTGTTATATCTTAAAAGAATCGAGAAGAAATAAATTTGATGTGAAAAGTGATGAAGGAATATTCCTAGGATATTCTAGCAAAAGCAAGGCATACAAATGTCTGAACTTATCTACTCACAAAGTCATAGAAAGTATACATGTAAAATTTGATGAGTTTGCAGAAAAGACTGAAGAAGAAAGCAAAAGGGAACCTGAGAACTACAGAAGATTCATTTACATTGAACTTGAAACATTGGCAAGCACAACTATCAATAAGGAAGCTATATCTACCGAGCTGAGCACAGTTATCGAGTCACAAACCGAGTCACAGGAAGAAGTTCAAACCGAGTCACAGGAAGAAATTCAGACCGAGTCTCAGCCTGAAGTTACCCAGCAAATATCTACCGAGCCCGAGCAACCTGAAGAAGAGATCCTAGAAGACAACAGCACGAATCATTCAAAAGGCAAGGAACCTATACTAGCCAAATATGTCAGAAGACATCATACACCAGATCAAATCATTGGAAACAAATCAGATGGTACTATGACAAGAAGCAAGCTAAAAGGTACATGTCTGCTTACTGAATTTGAACCTAGAAATATCAAAGATGCATTGGAAAATGAAAGTTGGATTGAAGCAATGAATGAAGAATTAGAACAAATACAAAAGAACAAAACTTGGACTCTTGTAACTAGACCTAAAGATAAGAATGTAATTGGAACAAAATGGGTATTCAGGAATATGCTAAATGAAGATGGTCAAGTATCTAGAAACAAAGCTAGACTCGTATGTAAAGGTTATCCTCAAGAAGAAGGTATAGATTATGGAGAAACTTTCACTCCTGTTGCAAGATTAGAAGGTGTAAGAACTCTACTTGCTTATGTAGCACACAAATGATTTAAGGTATATCAGATGGATATAAAATCTACATTTCTCAATGGAATTCTTGATGAAGAAGTCTACATTGAACAACCTGAAGGTTGTGTTGATCCAGATAAAAAGGACATGGTCTGTAGGTTACACAAAGCATTGTATGGTTTGAAACAAGCTCCTAGAGCATGGTATGAAAGACTCCATAACTATTTGATTCAGATTAATTTCAAAAGAGCCAATGATAACAGCAATCTGTATATTAAAGAAGGACCGAATGACAAAATTGTATTGGCAGAAATATTTGTAGATGATACTATATTTACAGGGAATGAGGATCAGTGCAAAGAATTTTCAGAACAAATGAACAAAGAATTTGAAATGTCTATGTTTGGTTTAATAAAATTCTTTATTGGTCTTCAAATTCAGCAAAGCAAGAATGGTATATACATTACTCAATCTAAATACATTAAGGAAATACTTAAGAATTTTGGTATGGAAGATTCAAAACCAGTTGGTACACCCATGTGCACTGGACTAAAACTTACCAAAAATGATGATTCAAAAGAAGTTGATCAGACCCTATACCGATCTATGATTGGAAAATTGCAGTATGTAGTACATACAAGACCTGATATTGCCTTAGCAGTCGGTATAGTAGCTAGATTCTTAGCAAAACCTAAAGAAAATCACATGATGGAAATCAAAAGAATCTTAAGATACTTAAGAGGAACTGAAGAATATGGTTTGTGGTATAAATTTGGAGGTAATCTAGACTTGAAAGTGTTTACTGATGCTGATTGGGCAGGAAACATTGATGACAGAAAAAGCACAAGTGGTGGAGCATTTTTTCTAGGAAAAAGACTGGTATCCTGGACTAGTAAAAAGTAGAATTGCACATCTCAATCCACAGCTGAAGCAGAATATGTTGCTACTGTAGTAAATTGTTCAAATATTGTTTGGTTTAAATAGTTATTAGAAGGTATGAAGGTTGAAATCAAAGAACCAGTTGTTATATTTTGTGACAATACCAGTGCAATAAACATTTCTAAGAATCCAGTGATGCATTCCAAAACCAAGCACATTGCTATTAAATATCACTTTGTCAGAGAATTGGTCCAGGATAAGGAAATCAGATTAGAATATATTCATACAAAAGAATAGATTGTAGACATTTTTACCAAACCATTACCTAAGGATGCATTTGTGTATCTAAGAGGTAAGTTAGGGGTCATTCCCCTATCTGAGGCTCACTAAATACAGTTTTAGTGATGCATCAACTAGAAAATGATTGAAAATCAACCAGTTGATGCAGCATATTCAAGGAATCATTGCATATGAATCAGTACTTGAGGTACATTAATTTACACTGGTAATATGTGAATTGTCTTTGGCATGTGTTGTCAAAGAGGGAGTGTTTGCTATGTCTTTTCTATTACTTCAAGAAATTTTCAATAGTCAGAAGGAAGAATTTTCAGGATAAAGGAAGTTTACTAACAGAGGGAGATTTGAATCTGAACTGAGCTAACTCTTTCAAATTTCTTATGCTATGACATATTGTGTTGCCATCAATGCCAAAGAGGGAGATTGTTGGAAACAATTGTCTGAAGGAAATTGCTACTCAAATTATGTATTGTCTTTGATGTCACACAATGTCATAGTCCACAACAATCAGTTCCTACCGAGCTCAGTCGGTCTGCCAGACAGGAATATTAGTGCTTACCGAGTCCACTCAGTTATTGAAGAAAATCAGTGTCTACCGAGTTCACTCGGTTACCAAAGGAAATTTAGCATTTACCGAGTTTAGTCGGTTGTCGAAGAAAAGTTAGTATTTACCGAGTTCAGTCGGTTGTCGAAGAAAAGTTAGTATTTACCGAGTTCAGTCAGTTGTCAAAGAAAAGTTAGTATTTACCGAGTTCAGTCGGTTGTCGAAGAAAAGTTAGTATTTACCAAGTTCAGTCGGTTGTCGAAGAAAAGTTAGTGTTTACCGAGTTCAGTCGGTTATCGAAGGTAAAAGATTGTCGATGTTTACGGAGTTCCCTCGGTCTCTGAAAGATTATAGAAAGTTATGGTCACCGAGCACTGTCGGCCCTTGAAGGATTTTTGTAAATAGAGTTTTCTTAATTCAGCCGACTGTTATACTAAATAATGTTGATTTGACAAATCTAAAATCATATAAATAAAAGGTCAAATGTGAAAAATAAACAAGAAAGATAGCAGAAGATTTATAGAAGAAAGACAGGAAAGGTGTGTGTGAATTTGTGAAGGATGTTCAGATATCCTTGAGGTGCAACACATTTTTATTCGATCAGGAAGGATCACACATATGCAAAACAGAGATCTGTAATCAGCAAGACAGTTGCATTATTATACAGGTCATTTTTCATTGTTACCTTCTTATCATTGTAACAGTGAATTCTAAATCTCTTAACCAAGTTGGTTTAACAACAGTATTGTAAATCCTCTAACAAGGTGACAATTCTATTGAATTGTTTTCAAGACCTCTTACCAGGCCACTCCTAGCAGGGTGTTTTAAATCCTCTAACAAGGTCACACCTAACAGTGTGTTTTGTAACCTTTTACCGGGTTGGCTTCTAACCAAGCATCACTTCAGAAAAGTGAAAATTAGTATCTAGATACATTGGTGGTTTTTCCCATATTGGGTTTCCACGTTAAATCTTGTGTCTCTTGTGTTCTTAATTGCTATCTTAATCATACACCAGTGCTGATGAATATCTAAAAGATAATTTTGCTAATACTTTCTGCATCTTCAAAATTACTGCAATCTATTTACCGAGTGCTAAAACAGATAATATTGTTAAGATATCCTAAGGGATCTAGAAAGAATTAATTGTGAAGTATTTTATGGTTGACTGATTCACCCCCCCCCCTCTCAGTCACTTCATCCACATTCCATCACATTTAACTAAACCTATCCACTATTACAAAAACACTATCAAAGCCTTGCTTTGTTTTAGGCAACCCCATTGCAAAATCCATTGATATGGACACCCATGGTCTAGAAGGAATTGGTAAGGGTTGGTATATTCATTGATTGGTTGACACACCTTTAGCTTGTTGACATATGGTGCAAGTTTCTATGAACTTCTTAACATCATTGTTCATCTTAGGCCAAAAATAACTTCTCCTTACCATGTCTTCTATCTTATCAATGCAAAAGTGACCTCCTAGTCCACCAAAGTGATTCTCCCTTATTATGTTTGTCCTCATTGAACATATTGGGAAGCATAGTTGAGCTCCTTTGAATATGAGTCCATTCTGAATTAGATATTCAGAAAAATTAGTATGGTATCTTCCAACCATCTTTGTGCAAATTTAATATATTTCTGCTAATTTAGGGTCATCAGGTTACAAGTGTTTGAGGGACTCAACTCCCACACTTTGAAGTTGTATTTCTCAATTCAGACCAACTCTCCTACTAAGGGCATCAACAAATTTGTTTTTTACACCCTTCTTATGCTTAATGTTGAAGGTGTAGGCCTGCAACTGTTCTACCCATTTCAGATGTCTGAGTGAGAGTTTTTCTTGTGAATTAAGGAAACTTAATGCATGGTTGTTAGTATATACCACAAATTCCTTTGGGATCAAATAGTACCTCCATTTCTTAAGGGTTTGGACCATGGCATAGAGTTCTAGGTCATATGTAGAGTATTTTCTTTTGGCCTCATTTAGTGTCTCTGAGAAAAAGGCAGCTGCCTTACCTTCCTAACTTAGGACTGCACCTATAGCCAAGTTTCTTGCATCTATCTCCATAGTGAAGACTTTGTTGAAATTAGGGATGACCAAGATAGGATATTGGGAAACCCTATTCTTCAAGTATTGGAATGCATCATTTGCTTCTTTTGTCCACAAAAACTTATTCTTCTTTCCTCCTTTAATGGTTTCTAGCATTGGTGCACACAAATGACTAAATTTTTTGATAAACTTCCTATAGAAAGTTGCAAGTCCATGGAAGCTTCTCACATCACATTGGTTCTTTGGTGGAGGCCAGTTGATGAATGCTTCTACCTTCTTAGGGTCCATCTTGAGGGTATCTTGTGAGATAAAAAATCCTAGGAACACAAGTTCCTTCCTCATAAACATGCACTTTTCCAAGTTGATTACCAACTTGTGTTGATGGAGTCTTCTTAGTACCTATTCCACATGATCAAGATGGTCTTCCATGCTATGACTAAATATTAGTATGTCATCAAGGTAAATGACAACAAATTTTCCAATGAAATCAATGAATATCTCATTCATAAGCCTCATAAAAGTTCTAGGGGCATTTCTTAAGCCAAAGGGCATTACTAACCATTCAAACAAACCTTCAGTAGTCTTGAATGCTATTTTCCATTTATCTCCTAGTTTGATCCTAATTTGATGGTATCCAGACTTTAGGTCTATCTTGGTGAAGTAGCAAGCACCTCCTAGTTGATCCAATAGATCCCCAATCCTTGGCATGGGGAATCTATACCTTATGGTGATCTTATTGAGGGCCCTTCTTTCAGTACACAACCTCCATTTGCCATCCTTTTTAGGGGCCAAGACTGATGGCATTGCACATGGAATGAGACTCTTTTGAATGAGTCCTCTCTCCAATACTTCACCAACCTATTTTGGAATCTATGCATGTTGCAACGGTGTCATTTTATATGGGACCTTGTTTGGTAGAGAGGAACTAGGTATCAAGTAAATTTGATGACTGGTATCTCTTAAGGGAGGGAGGCTTGTGGGAAGGTCACTAGCAGTGACATCTTTATATTTTTCTATCAGTTCCTTAGCTTCTCTTGGTATAGGATATTTTTGGTCAGACTTTATGTTGTCTTTGGGTTTGGAGATTAGGACAAAGGCTTTAGTATTAGGTTCTTTCAATGTTTTTAACATTTCTTTCTCTCCCATGATGATGACAGTAGGTTCTTTTTCAAACTTGCTATCAGGCAGGGTCTTCATAGTAAAATTTTTTCCATCCTTGGTGATGGACTAGGTGTTCTTCATACAATGGTGTATGGCATCTACATCAAATTGCCAAGGCCTACCTAGAAGGATGTGTGACACATCCATTTCAACAACATCACAAAGAACTTTGTCCTTAAAGTCTCTAATTGAGAACTCTATCCATGCTTGTTCTGTTACTAGAGTTTGTTGGCCTTTTGTTAGCCAAGAGACATCATAGGATCAAGTGTGTAGCTTCTTAGGGAGGTTTAATTTTTGAACCATTTCACAAGATACTAAATTTTTAGTTGAACCAGAATCTATAAGTAGATTACATAGCTTTCCATGACATTTGATCTTTGTCCTAAAGAGGTTCTTCCTTTTTGGAGGCTCTTGGTTTTGTGGCACTTGAAGGAAGACCCACCTCATCATCAAACATACTCCTTCCTCTGGATCCAAGTCTCTAGTGTTAGCATTTTCTTCTTGTTTATCTTCTTGGATAAGTTGTGCTCTCCTCTCACCTTGATTTGTATTCCTCTTCTCAGGGCACCTTCCTACATGATGTCCCATCTGATTGCAATAGTAACATTTTAATGGTCCATTACCCCTTCCAAAGTTTTTTTCTTCCTCTATTGAAGGGCCTCCTTCATCTATAGTTTCCTCTTGAACTTGAGTCACTATTTTCTTTGTCTCCTTGGTTAGGGGTCATGTTGTTGCTGCCACTATTTTGTACCTTGTTACAAGAGTTTCCTTTTCCTCTAAAGTTCTTCCCATTGTCATTTTTCTTCCCTTTTCCAAACTCCTATTTTCTTTTCCATTTCTCCTCTACCTTGAGTTCCATTTGATAACACTTATTGACTATTGTAGGGTAGTGTAGGCTAAGTTCCTCTTGAATGGATACCTTCAAATGATTCATGTATCTTGCTAGGTTTTCTTCCTCATCTTTTGCCACATTGGTCTTCATACATAATTTTAGGAACTCCTCGGTGTATGAGCCTACATCCATGTCTTTGTGCTTCAAGCTTTGCTTCCTTGTATGGAGTTGTACCCCATAGTATTTGGCACATATGTCTCATTAATCAATGCTATCATCTTGTTCCATGAATTTATCATGCTCTTTCCATTCTTCACCATTTCTATTCAGATGAAGTTCCACCAAGTTAGGGCTGCTCCCTTCAACTTGGATCTTGCTATCTTTACCCTTTTCTTTTTAGGGATGTCCTCACATTCAAAGAATGTTTTCAAAGCCTCTATCCTATCCAAGGCTAAATTTGCATTCATCTTGCCATTGAAGACAGGCAAGTCTATCTTTTCCTCCATGGTTCTTCTCCCCATGGACTTTAAAGCATCAATGAAAGGCCTTTGGTCTATAGGGATTTTCTAATTAGGATCATCTTCCTCCTCTTCACTCCCTTCTTCATTTTCAGACCCATCTTCTTTATCCTTGTCTAGCTTCTTTTCAAGTTCTTGAAGCCTCTTAGTTAAGGTTGTGTTTGCAGCCCTTTGTTCACTCACCATCTTTTCTAACTCACTATTTTTTACCCTTGTAGGGATCTCTTGATCCTCAGGAGAAAACATAGCTCTGATACCACTTGATGCAAAGTGGGAAACTCCAAGCCTCAATTCAATGAGAAATTGGCAAGAATTGGGTACCAATACACAAAAATATGAATGTCAAGAGCCCTAAACTTATCCCAAGTGTAGACTAAACAAGGAGTGAGGTTATCACAACCCCCAAATTCCAAGGATAACCTAATAACTAGGTTCCACAAGGTTCTAAGCACCAATGACCAAGGTTTTCTAAGGTGTTCCCTTAACCCAATAAGCAACCAAGCCCCATGATATGACTCACAAGACTAGGGGTGGCCTAAAATAATTTCTCTAGCCTATTTAGGTCCTATTTTTTTATTTCCAATGGTTCTTTCACTTACAAGAAACCCACACATACTAGTTTCTTCACAAACCAAAGACTAGGCTTGTAGCCTTTCCTAGAAGGAATTTTGAACATAAGTCAAAATAATTCCACATGAGATATAAAATAGGTTGGAGATTCTGACACCATTTTGGGCTTTATAGAACATATCCAATCACCAAGATATGAAGTTAAATGGAGGATGCTAAAACAACAAAACTAGACCGGGCTACTAGGCCTAATTAGGTCTCCAATTGCACTACAAGTGATCTTTCCTCCAAGACAATGCAAAAAATAAATTCGTGAGCATGTGATGGCATATAAAAGGACTCAAAATCCAGGTTTTGGAGTCTTGGTGAATCTCCAACTGAGAGTTATGGTGACTGTTCTAAGTCACTGACTGGTGCACACATAGAGATGTACACTTAGGGCATCACGAAAAATCCACTCCCCTACAAATCTCCACTTCTAACCTATAGAATATGAAAATAAATTGACAAAGGTTGAATTCCACCAAGGGGCATCAATTTCCCATGGTGGAATTGGTCCAAACAACCAAGCCCTATTAGAAACCCTGGCTTTAGGCCTTTAATCCAGGTAGTTTCACTAAAAATCAGATAACTCACAAAATAGGATGGATTAGAATATGATACCAATTGAAAATGGAAGTAGATTTAGGGATCTAACTTTTGGTTTCATAGTTTCATCCCCTCCTCTCCATACCCATCTGTACACTTTAGTTCTCCTCGGGAATTGTAGAGAAATGTTGGTATTTTATTGATTTGAATTGCCAAATTACACATTGTTACCTTCCACCCACCTAAAAGGGCTTATGAAGGCTTCCCCAATTGGTTACAACTGAATTTCAAACCATATGACCATTGGGGGTTTTGGTTACAACTTTTGGCAGAAGTTGTCAATGTTGCAAAGCATCTTTTACAACATTATTGCAATTTTTGCATTCTAGGTGACCAAACTTGGTCTAGACCTAATTTAGTGATCCAACATGGATATAAAGCATTAAAAACATGAAAATAACAAAAATTCTAAGATTCTAGGCCTTTTGACCACTTTTGACCATAGTTGACCAAGGGCTTATAATTATGCCAATCTTGGAACTAGGTCTTACAACTTGGTCTAGATGCCTAGATAGAAGATCTAACCTAACTAAATGTTCTTAGAAATTTTATGAGCATTATTTTTTGAGTTTATTGTGGGTGCTCTTGCACCACTTTTTCAATGATAACATTACATCACTTTATTTCTAACTTTTATTCTTTCCTAAATATACTCTTTCTTTGTGTTAGTTTCTCCTTAGCATCCATCTATAGTAAATATATTGACTCTCACCTTTCACAGTGTTGCAAAAATCAAGAAGATTTTATTAATTTTTTGTTTGCACATTTTTCTCTATCTCTAAGATCTCTTTGTATTCCCAAGACATCATTAGTAACATTCAAAGGAAGGATTATATACATTTACATACTTTAAATATCTACCTTAGAATGATTTTAAATTGAATCCACCTCATGTTATGTTGTATTACACATGGTGTCATAAATTATAAACTTTAATTATGTTAACTTAAGAATATTCCCTAAGTCTTTCTTCCTTTTCATGTGCATATTACAATAGGATGCATTAGCCACACATGTTTGTAAATATGAAACTAGAGGATCAATACAAAGTATATTTATATCCTCACTTTAAAATCCTAATACACAAGCCATTCATTCTCTTAGTACTATGCTAACTTGTACTAATTCAAGAATGTTATTACACTAGCTTCAACCATTATAAGTTATCCACGTCATCCTCAACTAGGTTCTAAGCCCAATATCACTTGAAATATTTTTGTAATCAAAAGGAAGATATATAAAAATAAAACATTTTAGTTTCATGGATTCCAATCCATCTAGGGGTTTCCATGAGTCCCCATGTGTATTTTTTGACATGTGTAGGTTCTGTTAGGTAAAAAAATACTTATACAATTTTTTCCTAATAGGTTAAAGTCTTGTCTACTTGATGAGGTGAAGTTATAGTGAAGATAAATTTCGAAGACTCTCTAATTAATTTTTTCCTATGGTTAAAATATTGTATGCCTCCCATATTAAGACATACCTTCCAATCTACAATGATGAATTAGTTATTGCAGTAGGAAGTAGTTGTTTTCTCTAGTATTCTCTTGCATTATATCCCACTCATTATTTAAAAATTGAAAAATGAACTCAATTATATCTATAAAAATAATATCATATTAATTCTAGTTTAGGTTTTAATATCCATGCCATATCCTCCACCCACTCACTTATATATTTTCCTACATTCTAGACATATACCATTGCATTCACTGTGAGTCACTAAACTAAAATACATGAAATTATAAGATAAATAGAGTGTAAACGTAGAGGAATTTGTAGAGTACATGGAAACTATGCATAATCAAGTAAAGAAACATCTATAAAATATGAATGATAAATAACAACTAGGCAAATGAAAAAATATACCATAATGAGTTTTCTACTAGAGTTGAATTCAAGGTATATGTCTAGAAGGAGAGGGTTTTGGTGGGAATATACAAGAAGAAAAAGATCAATAAATTTGGAACTCAAGATTCTATAAAGATTTGATTTTTGAAATTCCTATGAGCTAGAGTTAGCAATCAAAATAGGCATATCAACCATCTTCAACATTACTTAACTATAAAAATTATGTGAAGTATCATAAAATAGGAATATCATAAAATTGTTTCTTTGTGATTAGGTTTGGAAAGAAAAATCAAGGCAGATAGACATGATTCTAGAAAGTAAAACTAATAGTGTAACCCAATGACACAAGGGCAAGGTAGATACAAGCAGAATCAAGTAGAATTGACTCGACTTGAATCAACAACAAGCCTTGCTCAGAGCTACACAATGGAAGCAATATAAAATAACATGAAATCAATGAAAAAATAATGGATATGAGGCAATCAACTAGCAGCAACAATAGAGAAATTATATTATATCTTTCAACATGCCCGACTCTGAGGCCTTTCGGGTTTTGGCCTTATACAATGAGAATTATGAATTCAGAGTCATAGCTCACATCTGATATTTTTCTCAAATGATATATCTTGATATTTATCCCTCTTAGATCTCCTTGATTCCCTACTACATCAATCTAGACTCCTTATATAGCCAGCTAGTCAAGCATTTAATTACAATATAGGTCCAGTCTACAAGATTTAAACCAAAAATAATGCTAGAATGAATATAAATTGATTTACCTTTGGATTTAGGTCCTCACATGACCCAATAACATTCCTTTAAGGGTGCAAGGTCCCATTTGATCACACGGAACATCGCAAGAAGAAACACCACATGTTTCACCCGAAAACTGGCAGAAAATAGGTCCCAGAGAAAAATGGACATAAATTTTTACTCATAATTAATTAGGGCTTGAGCTCTTGGGAAATGGTATTAATTTAGGTCCTCTAAAATTCATTAAGATAGAAAAGGCTGATTCCTTATGGATCAAGATCGTCACTATGAACAATCAACACCAAAACTGGAGGAAAACACGGCTCTAATGGCAAGGAAAACAACTATAACTTTGAAACAGTCCATCCAAAATTTATGTGCTCATAGGAGAAGGTTCCCAAATAGGTCCTCAACATCATGTAATATTTTCACACTATGAAACCATCAAATGCAAAGATTCTAATGCAAACAACAGAAAACAGTTATAGAAATCAGGAAATGTTTTTGGTTGATGCAAGATTGCTCAAAGACCCAAGATGCTCCTACATCAGACACCTTGGGTGAATCAAGAACTAATTTCCACATTAGGCACTACTCATATTCTTACTATAATCATAAATATCCAACTCAGCTTGTGTAATCCATGAACTATCTTCAACTGGCTTGTCTTTCCATTGAACTAGATATTCCATGTAGTCTTTTCCTCTTGTACTTTTTCTCACTCTACTATTCAAGATCTTCTCAATGTTGTCTTTGTTCTTCTTAGGATAATCTAGATCATCTTCAATCTCATAATTTTATTAAAAGTACTCAAATATATCAACAATATTGAATATAGGTGATATATCCATGTCCTCTGGTAATTCCACTTCATAAGCATTTCCACTGTCAAACTTCTTCATAATCTTAAAAGTTCCAAATTTCTTCATTTTCAGCTTGTTGTAGGTACCAATTGGAAATATATTATTCTTTAAATGAATCATAACCTCATCTCCAACTTCAAAATATTTATGTCTCCTTCTCTTGTCAACTCTATGCTTATAGTTCAGATTACTATCCTCCAAATTCTTTTTGACTTCCTCGTGTAAAGTTATGATGTATTCTACAAAATGATCAGGTTCAACACTTCTTCTTGTCTTAGTAGGTGGGTAAAAGTACAAAGCTGTGTCACACTTTTATAAAGGAAAAGGCCAACAACACACAAATTTTTTAACCTTAACGACATAAAAATGACATTTATGTTTAAAATTTGGAGATGATGTAAACTCATGAAATGTGTAAAAGTAGATGAAGTTTATGCCTATAATTTTTTTTAAAAAATTTGAACAAGAATTCACATAGTTTTTAAATTTTTTAAGTCTATTTTTTACTTGCTGAAAAATGAGGGTCTTGTTCACAACAAAAAAGTATATGCAAATAATCTTTTTTTGCTTTGATTTCAAAATATGTCATAGATAAAATGTATAGCTAGTGCAGAAAAGAAGAAAAATTAGTTTTGAATGTATATTTTCTCTAATATAACTACTCAAAGTCGAACATACCTGAAATCGACAATTTTCATCTCGCATCAAATTTCCCCTATCAAATCTACACCATTCACAAAATAAATGACACACTCTTGAAGACAACTTTCTCCTCTAGTGTTAAATATAAATTTTCAATTTTTTTGATAAGCTTTACTATTTTTTTCTATTTTTTAAGCATCTTGTTCTCGAATGTTAAAATACCTACTTGGAGTATTTTGCAATTATAATATATTAAATCTAATTAAAATATTATAAAAATTATATGATGATAATCTTGACTCTGTGCTCTAAAAAAGGGTACTTTTATATTTAAAAAAAAATATCACTAAAAAGAGTAAGAGTTATTGAAACGTCGCTTTTCTAAAATAATTTTATTTCTTTAGTAATTGTTATAAAACATGATTTTAGTAGATATTTCCAATTGGAAAAGGTGAAGAACTTATCTAACTTAGCTATAATGAATCTAGCTAGACCATATGTTTGACAAAAAATAATTTTAGTTACAAATACTCAAATTCAGCTATGCTGATAAGTTGTCCTGAAATGTGACACAACTTTGTGCTTTTACCCAGGTAAATCTCTCAGCTCTATGGTTCCCTTAGGATGAAATCCAGTAACAATCTCAAATGGTGTCCTCTTAGTACTTCTATTCATAGAATTATTATATGCAAACTCTGCTTGTGCCAAAACTAAATCCCAATTAGCAGGCTTATCCCCAACTAAACATCTCAACAATTTTCCCAAACTTCTGTTCACAACTTCAGTCTGTCCATCTGTCTGAGGGTGAAATGTGGAACTAAACTTGAAATTAGTATTCATCTTTTTCCAAAGTGTTCTCCAAAAGTAATGAGTAAACTTAGTATCTCTATCTGAAACAATAGACTTAGGAAAACCATGCAATCTTACCACATCCTTGAAGAATAATTCAGCTACATGTAATGCATCAGATGTCTTCTTACAAGGTATGAAATGAGCCATCTTATAAAATCTTTCAACCACTACCAAAATAGAATCATTACCTCTCTGAGTTCTAGGCAATCCAAGAACAAAGTCCATACTCACATCTTCCCATGATCTATTAGGTACAGGAAAAGGTGTATACAATCCCAAATTCTGACTAGTTCCCTTTTCTATTTCACAAATTCTACAACTTCTAACCATTCTCTGTACATCTCTATAAATCTATGGCCAAAAGTATCTTTCTAAAATCAGGTTTATAGTCTTACCAATCCCAAAATATCTAGCAAGTCCACCACTATATTTCTCCTTCACTATGTTCTCTCTCATAGATCCTCTAAGTATGCACAGCTAAACTCCTTTTACAACATGTCTTCTTGAATGAAATAATTAGTCCACTTATCACTTACTATGTGTTCCTTACAAGCTTTCCAAGGCTCTACAAAATCAATGTCAGTCTCATACAAACACTTCAAATGATCAAAACCAAGTACTATAACTCTCATCTCTATCAGAATATTTCTTCTTTAGCTTAAGGCATCAACAACCTTATTTGATTGTCCACTTTTATACTTTAATGAAAAGCAAATATTCTATTCTTTCATTTCTCTTGTAAATATTTTATCATCAAACAAGCATACTCTGACTATAGTACAATGACCTTCATCAAACTTCTCTACCAAAGGCAATAACACTTGTTTCTTTCCATCCATCCAAATAGTATATTGATTCAATCTACCATCATGCAAAGCTTTCCTATCATACTACCAAGTTCTACCCAAAAGAATATGACAACAATCCATAGACATAATATCACACAAGACTTCATCATGATAATTCCATATTTTGAATTTAATAAGGCATTGTTCACTTACAAGTAGTTTATGCTCCTTCTGGATCCAAGCAATATGGTAAGGCTTAGGATGTTTCAATCTCTACAACTACAACTTGTTAACTAGCTCTTTAGATGCCAAATTATCAGAACTTCCACTGTCAATGATTACCTTGCAACATTTGTCAGCGATCTTACATCTGGTTCTAAACAAACTTTTCCTCAAAATAGGTTCCTCATCAGCTTCTTCATTCCACAAGATCCTTCTTAGCATCAAGTTCTCACCATGTTTAGGTTCATTAGACATTTCTTCAACTTCTTCACAAGCCAAATTATTTCTACTATTACCTCCAGTCTTCTTTCCAAAGTTAGTACATTCAAAAGCTCTATGTCCTTCTTCACCACATTTGTAACAAGTACCTTTAAACCAAGACTTCTCTTCTCTTTTACCATTATTGTTATTCCTAGAGTAACCAGTATAGCTACCTCTAGAGTAATTTCCTCTTTTAGCAAGTTCATCTTTCCATCCTTTATCTTGCACTACATTATCAGATCTGCTACTTTCTCCATAAGATCTTCCTCTACTTCTCTAAAATCTTCCACCTCTTCCTCTTTGTCTTTCATCATGTCTTTTTGTCAATCTTACCTCAGCCTTCAATGAAAATTGGTATGCTTCTTCCACACTATCAATATTCACATAGCTGATCTCATCTTTAATAGATGTCCTTAGGCCATTTAGATATCTAGCCACTTTCTCAACTTCATCATCCACATGTCTAGATCTGATATCCAACTTGTAAAATTCCTCAGTATATTCTTTCACACTCATGTCCTTTTGTCTCAATTTTTTCATCTTTCTCATCAGACTAACTTGGTATTCAGTAGGAAGAAACTTCTTCATTTTCCCAAGCATCTTCATCCATGTCTTGATCTTTTCTTTTCCTCTCTTCTGTCTCTCAATTTGCAAATGATCCCACCAAAGAGATGCATGACCTTTCAACTTTGTGACTATTATCTTAACCATCTTATTATCTAGTGTACCTTCATACTCAAAGTATTTATCCATCTCAGAGATCTAATCCAAAAGTGCATCATTCTCAAGTCTTCCATCATAGCAAGCAACATCAACCACAGGTATGGAATTAGCCTTAGAAAAAACTCTCAAAAGTCTTTCCTCATCCCATTCAACTTCATGTTCAACATTAGGTTCTTCTTCTTCTTCATCACTAACATCTTCAAGATGTGCACCTCTTCTCTGGGCTGTCTCTACAGCTTCAAGCCTAGTTGTAATCTTCCTCAACATATCCATGATAGCATTATCATTTCCTCTACCACAAACCATCTTGACAATTGGTTTCTAGCAAGATCATAACCTTTTGCAAGTTATAGGTCAGATCTCAGATCCACCACCCTACAACCAATCCAATAAGGTTCTCCACAATCCAATCCACAAGAAAGAAAGAACTCTGATACCACTTGATGCAAGGGCAAGGCAGATACAAGCAGAATCAAGCAGAATTCACTCCACTTGAATCAACAACAAGCCCTTCTTAGAGTTACACAACCAAAGAAATATGAAATCAATGAAAACACAATGGATATGAGGCAATCAACTGGCAGTAACAACAAAGAAATTATATTATATCTTTCAACATGCCCGACTATGAGGCCTTCTAGGTTTCGGCCTTATACAATCAGAATTATGAATTCAGAGTCATAGCTCACATCCTATCTTTGTCTCTAATGATATTTCTTGACAATTATACCTCTTAGATCTCCTTGATTTCCTACTACATCAATTTAGACTCCTTATATAGCTAGCTAAGCCGCAAGTTGGCCAGTCAGGCATTTAATTACAATATAGGTCCAGTCTAGAAGATTTAAACCAAAAATAATGCTAGAAAGAATATAAATTGATCTACCTTTGGATTTAGGTCCTCACATGACCCAATAACACTCATTTAAGGGTGCAAGGTCCCATTTGATCACATGGAACATCACAAGAAGAAACACCACAGGTTTCGCCTGAAAACAGGTAGAAAATAGGTCCCCGAGAAAAATGGGCATAAATTTTTACTCATAATGAATTATGGCTTGCGCTCTTGGGAAATGATATTAATTTAGGTCCTCTATAATTTCTTAATAGTTCAAAGGATGATTCCTTATGGATCAAGATTGCTACTATGAACAATCAACACCAAAACTGCAGGAAAATGTGGCTCTGACGGCGAGGAAAACAACTGTAACTTTGAAAGAGTCCATCGAAACTTTATGTGCTTATAGGAGAAGGTTCCCAAATAGGTCCTCAACATAATGTAATCTTAAAACACTATGAAACCATCAAATGCAAAGATTATAATGCAAAAAACATGAAATAGATATAGAAATCATGAAATGTTTTTGGTGGATGCAAGATTGTTCAAAGACCCTAGATACTCCTGCATCAGCTCAAAAAGGAATTATTGCCCTATAATTCCTTTGTTAGGTTATACTATTAGTTTGAATTTTTAGAATTGTGTCTATCTACTTTGATTTTTCTTTCCACAACTAATCACAAAGAAAGGATTTTATGATATTCCTATTTTATAATATTTTACATAATTTTTATAGTTAAGTAATGTTTATGGTAGAAAAAGAAGCAAAAGAGTGTTGGCTCATGGAACAGGGAAGACTAAGCACATTAAAAACACATTAAAAATAATAGCTTCATAGTAGATAATCACCAAAGTAATAGTGTCTAGTCTTCCTCTATAAAAAATTAACTTGAAGATCCTTAACAAAAAAAAGAACCAGTTTTGTAGTTTAAACAAAAAGCCTTGAACATAGTAATAGTAAACTACCTCACAGGGCTAAACCAAAGTCTTAAGTACTTAACCAAATAATAGAAAAAAACAAAATAGAACCTGGGACCCAAGGGTCCAGAACAAGACAAAATCACCATGGCACCAACAATAGTTAGGTCCTCTCACCCATCTGCTTGGATATCAAAGTGGTGGCCCATTCTTCCTGTAGAAACAAGAAGAGGTCTATGTTGTCCTCATCAGCTTCCAATTTACCACCAACAATCTTCTCCTACACATTACATAGGGTTAAAGATGACATGTGCATCACTTTAAGGGAAAACTTATTAGAGTTAGCGATGTGGGCCTTAATTTCCTTCATATCCTACTTGAGACTAAACATCTCATTATATAGCTCAGTGAATTTATGTTTGAGGGATCCTTTAAACCTTCCATTCCCAGCCACATCCATGGTAGTGTTTTGAGTGTGGGGGGAGTTGACCTACTATGTGTGGGGAAAGAGTGGGGTCAAGGTATTTCTATAAGGGATTT
This sequence comes from Chamaecyparis obtusa, assembly GCA_027943335.1. NCBI lineage: Eukaryota > Viridiplantae > Streptophyta > Pinopsida > Cupressales > Cupressaceae > Chamaecyparis > Chamaecyparis obtusa. Next base: position 79,702 of record BSBK01013600.1, on the reverse strand, counting down.
CATTCACCATGGGTGGGGGATTGAAAGGAGGAGCGCTGGCAGACCTAGGGGAGCTCATATGCTTGGCCAAGGAGCCCTTAATCAACCTAGAGGAGCTAGAGATATCCATATCCTCTGAAAGTATCATGTCCTTAGAGGCCATTTCCTTGAGTCATCTTTTACATTTTTCTTTAGCAATTCTATTGGAGCACCAAATGGTACCACCCATTTCAACCTTCGACCCCACCTGATTGCCCATTTTTTTCAATTTCTTAAGCCTCTTCTCAGCTTTAGGGGTGCTCTCATCCACCATCTTATCTTTTTCTTCTAGGGAATCAGAAACATGGGAATCCTCTAATTCCTTTGACCTTATGAAGGGGTTCTTGCAACCCTTGTCATCATGGGGGATAAGGTTAGTCTCCTAGATGGACTGGGAGGGGGATTGAGAGGAGTCATTAGCTCCTGAAGGAATAATATTTGGGGTGATATCCATGATATTTAGGGGTGGTTGAGGCAGGGGGAAAATGGCTTTGTGGAATTTCAATAAATAGAGTAAAAGGCCTTGGTGCAAGATGGGAATCATCTTCTTAGGGTTTTTATTCTCTTTAATGTCTAGAATGTTTATTTCCAATGAGTGGAGGAGGTAGAACATAATGGAACTAAGGTCTCTATTTCTAATATGATTAAGAAATGACAAATGATAGTAGTAAAAGACAATAAATTTTCCCTCTAAAGTGAAATACTTTCTAATAATATGACTGACCTTAGGCCAGAAATTGGGAAGTAGCTCACAGTTGAAACCCCCAGACATTTTCACATGCTTTTCTCTAGGAAAGAAGAATTGGTTCAGACTAGTCACATCTGGCATTCGGCTGGTTTTCTTGTATTTCATTCCTTCTGTTGAGAGCCCTGTCACTTTTCTAATGACCTCTTTGTTGATTTTAAAGTGGATGCCCCCGATAGACACCTTTCTATTATTCCATGATGACAAAAATTGCTTAGAAATTTGTTCATCATGACCACCCTTCATTCTTTCCATAAACCCCCAAATGCCACTATCTTTGCAGTAGTGAATAACTAGAGGATTAGAAGTTCAATGCAATAGTTTATTGCAACCCACTATTTTTTCAAGTTCAATGCATAGTTTATTGCAACCCATCTCGACTGGACTTGTCTCCACTAGAGACGCCTTTGAAAATTATACAGCTGAGCTTTGCATGCCAGGGCATAAAATAGGGCTTTTTGAATTAACTGTCTAGTGTGAATTTTTCTCATAAAAGGCACAAGCTGGTTGGTCTTTGGGGAAATGAGCCCCGTACAGTGAAATCCAACCGATCTCCTATTGGATTTGTGAAAAGCAACTCACAGCTCCCAAGAACACCTGTACATAAAAACATGTCACAAAAAGAGAGAGAGAAGAAAATAGCTATGGAGACCTAAATGTATGGATCCATGAGAGAGGAGAAATCCTTTATGTGCAAAAAAAATAGTTGCAATCAATAATGAAATGTAAGAAAAGGTTACAAAGTGCTATGAGATCAATCCTCATAAAAGGAGATTAGAAAACCTAAAAAGGTAAAACCTAGGTTGCACAATAATAATTAACAAATCTATTAATTATTATATGCCTAAAGTTTAGCTTAAGTCAAAAGAGGTAATAAGTGACTTAATAATTAAATCAATATGATTCAATTAATAAGAAAACACTTTATTACTCTAACACCCCCCTTAAGATAAACTTTGGGAGAAGCTAAAAACCTAGAAAAAACAACTAAAAGAAAATGGGTCTTGGCAAAAAAAGTCCTGATCAAGTACCCAAGTACAAAAGAGAGTCTCTACAAAGTGGAGAAATAGAGAAAACCAAATGGGAAAAACTCTACTCCAAAAAGAGACAAAGACTAGCCAGAAGGAGTGAAGAAGCCTGCAAAACTAAGAATGTTCTAGAAAATAGGAACACAGATGAACATGTACAACATCATTGAAGCCTGAAACTGGAAACTTTTTCAAGAAGAAACTGATGATCTGAAGATCTTCCACATGAATATGACCAGGTAGAGTAGACTGTAACTTGTAGGAGTTCCCTCAAATAACACTACTTGAATTAGGTGGAAAATAAAGGAAAACACCTGAACTTGAAGATACAGATGAAATAAATACCAAAATTCTAAAGAGATGATCAATCAAAGCTAGAAGAGTGCATCCAAAAAATAGGAAAGAAAAGAGTGTCCATATGGTAAATGATCCATCTCACCAGAATGCATAGGTGCCTAGCCATTGCAACTACCTAGTACATAGAATCAAATACTGAATACATAGCACACACTATCAAACCAAGGAAGAAGTAGAACCAATATTAGAAACCCCCCCCCCCCTTCATACTGTTGACAAGGGAGTAATGATAGGTACATTGAAAAGATCATCTGATATGAACTGCATGATGAAGAAGAATCTGAAACACCGAATGTGTAGAGAGAGTCCAAACACATATAGAGATACATGAGGCTAATGTCATTAGAGGAATGCTCATATGACAAAAGAAGGTGGCAAACAAAGGAAAACATCAAACCCCCTAGCACTTTATAATGGAGTGTGAGTACATAAAGCATGAACATGTGCAAGATCCCATACATGCAAAAGAATGACACTTGATCTCAGTGCGTGTGCATAAAATAATGCTACAAAAATGAAGTATACATTGCTCAAAGAAGAGTGAAGGATTTTGAAACAAAAGAACAACCTAAGATGAGTCATCCCTCAAAGGGAAGAGATCCCAGGACCTGAAATATCCAAGCTATCAACTAGATTGCAAAAATGCAAGAATCTAAATAAAATGAACTTAGAGAAAAATATTGAAACATGACTAACATCACTAGAAATCTCTCTGAAAAATATTTCCAATGATATATCATTTTCCAAAAATGGGGTCTGGATGCACAAGATAGAGCTCCCAGAGTGCAGAATTGAACATCTGGCTTTGACAGTAAAAAAAACCATCAAAAAAGAAAAAAATAGAAAAAAAAATGTGCAGATCTCAGAATCATCTTTCCCACGATATATTGTTTGCCAAATTTAACACTGTATGCTTAAGATCACAAAGAACGTCTAACTTTGATAGAAAAAAGAGAAACAGATCCTGGAATGCAGGACGTCTGAAATGCCAAGATCATAGAGAACATCTAACTTTGATAGAAAAAAGAGCATCAAAATGGAAAAATCACAAAACCATGTTAGCAAAAATCAATCGGGCTCGGATCCATCTTTTCGACAATATATTGCATGCCCGATTATGATCCCAGATGCCTGAGTTATGGATAAAAAACTATAGGTAGCTCCAAAAGGCCCAAAAATGTGTCAAGATGTGTTGATGTTAGCACTTCACGGGCTTCAAATTGACAACCAAATGGTCATCACAGCATACAAGGCCCTTCGTGCTAAAAATTTGGGCCCCTAGTCGCCATATGACCATGGGCTAAAACTCTATTTGCCTGGCTTAAATTTGATGGCCAAATGGTCCTTCCCACCCAATTAACAAAAAAATATACATATATTTGCGTGCTAGATAGTAAAATTGGTGCCTTGATTTTCATGCTAGGGCCATATGGATTCTACCTTGATTTATGTGCCAAGGTCATACTACTTGTCATGCAAAAAAATTTTGGCTCAAAAAGAAATGGCGTCTGAATTGGATGTGCCTTATATGGATTTTGGGTATCTCAAACCTTTTAGACACAATCATGAGGTCTGCTTTGGGCAAAAGTCCTCCAAACAAGAGTGATCACTTCGTGATCTGTGTCGGGGCCGATTGTAATTTTTTTTGCCACAAATCGCAACTTTGTCCAAATTGGACAAATATTATATGGACCTTGGGGTTCTTGGATGATATGAACACAAATGTGAGATTTGTTTGAAAGCCAAGTTGAATAGAAAATAGGCCCCCCCAGATTTGACAAGAAACACTCTCTAAAAATGTAGATCTGATGAACACAATCGAACTCTCTGAAAGAGGATAGGGGAAAGAAGATTTTAAGCTCTGATACCATATTGGAGTTGATGAAAAACAACTCACGACTCCCAAGAACACCTGCATACAAACACCTATAATAGAAAGAGAGAGAAGCAAATAGCTATGGAGACCTGAACATATGGATCTACGAGAGAGAAGAAATATTTGATGTGAAAAAACAAAAGTTTCAATCAATAATGAAATGTCAGAAAAGGTTACAAAGTGTTATGATATTAATCCTTATAAAAGGATATCAAAAAACCTAAAAAGGTAAAACCTAGGTTGCACAATAATAATTAATAAAGCTATTAATTATTATATGCCTAAATTTTTCCTTAAGTTGAAAAAGGTAATAAGTGACTTAATAATTAAATCAATATGATTCAATTAATAAGAAAACACTTTATTACTCTAACATCTCCAAGTGTAATAATTAGAATTTAAGCCATTTTTTCCATTAATCTCCTTCATAGTCAAAATGACATGGTGATGCGAACAACCTCCATTCCACATGTAATCTCTCAAAGGGCCATTATGGACCCTTATTAAATTTTGTGCATACATAGTCATAAATATTATTACCATCACATTAATCTAGCACAGAGGCTTGGTGGGGACCTCAACAATTCTATCAGCAATGCAACCCATTTTAAACATTACCGGTGTCATGTTTTTCTCACCCGATTAGCCCTTGGGTCTCCTTTGGTAGCGTACTAATCTCCTCCCAACTAACCACCCTAGTTTGGTTGAGCCCAATACCAGCCACCGAGTTACCTTGCCTATAGATATGGGACGTGATAGTATTCTGAAAGTTATTGAGAAGCTCCCAAATTTCCACTATGATAGTGTTCACCTACCACCCCACATTCGACCTTCAGTTGACAGCCTCCATAATTACTTTGGAGTCTCCCTCGATCATCAACATCCTAATATTCTTTGAGATGGAAAATTTTATACTCCATAGAAGAGTCATGCCTTCAACTTGGTTGATAGTACTATTTTTGAGTGGCCCAGCATAAGCCAAAAGGCAATAACCATTGTGGTCCCGTATTACTCCACCCCCACCCTAGGTAAGATTGTTCACCGCTCCATCAAAGTTTAGTTTGATCTAGCCAATGGGTGGGGCAACCAAATGAGTAGCATTACGAGCTATCAACCTAGAGCTATCAAATCTAGTGAAGCCAGCCAGGAAGTTCCAATTGTTAGCAATTTTGATATCCAAGGTTGAAGTGGGTGTAGAGGAAAGTTTCCATTTAGCTAAGGCAACATTCTCACTTAGGAGCTTGGTGCCCAGATGGAGAGAGGCCTCAGGCAGGGAATCAATATCCCTAAAGATCCTATTATTCCTTTCTTTCCAGATAGTCCAAAAAATGTGTGGGAGGAGTAAGCATCATAGGAGCTAGAGGAGAGGGTGATTGGAAGGGGATCACCAATTAGTAAACTCATGGACATCCTCCCTTAGGACCTAGGGGATCCCCAGTTTTCCAATAACTCACTACCAAATACTAGCAGAGTAGTCACAGTGTATGAATAGGTGGTTCATAGTTTCCTCCTTTTTGCAAAGGACACATCTGCTCAGTAGGGAGAAATTTCTTTTTATAAGGTTTTCATGCATTAACACTTTTCCATGCATGAACGTCCACCAAAAGAAATTGATTTTCAGAGTGAGGTGAGGGATCCACACATTTTCCAATCTCTAGGGTTATTCTCCTCCTTCAGAAGTAGGTTGTAAGTAGTCTGGACTAGGAAGGTTCCCTCTTGGGTGGGGGCCCAAATGATAGAGTCCTGGCCATTAATTCTAGGAATTATGACATTTCACAAAATTTCCATAAGTTCATTAGCCAAGTGTTCCAACTCAGGTCTTTTCCTAACAAGGTATGAGACATCTTTTGATCAACCTCCAGTCATGTAGTTGTAGATTCTATCTCCAAGAATAGGCCTAAGGGAGGTCATGAGGGGACCAAACTTCCCAACAAGGGTAGTGTAATTTTGGATCCATGAGTCATGCCATAATCAAATGGATCACCCATTTCTGAGTTTCTGGAAGGCACCCTTAGAAAGAATATTTTTACATTTGCAAATATTCACCCAATGTTTGGAACCATGAGGAAGGCCATTGTCCTGATACATCATCATATAAGGTTCCCTTGAAGGTACTTAGCCTCCATAATTTTGCAACAATCAAATTTTATTTCTATAAGCTTCAATGTAACTTTTGTCATGAGGACCCTGTTCAGCATGCCAATTATCCTAATACCGAGTACTTCCAGTCTTTTAGGAAGACAAGCAATTTCCCAATTGACCAAGGACATCCACTTTTTCTCTTCAAACCCAGCCCACTGAAATTTTATTTGAATATTTTAGAGCCTATCAACCATGTAGCATTTGATCTTGAAAATGGACATAAAGTAAAAGGTATCCCCTGGAGAGTAGAAGCCACCAGTTGGACTTTACCAACACTACTCAGGATCTTCCCTTTCTAGCCAACAAGTTTTCCTTGGGTTCTCTCCAAGATGGAATTCCATAATTCATAAGAGACCTCTTTGATAATGAGAGGGTTTTAGGTTGAGGGGACCGAAGCCAACTGACAGCCTAGGATTTGAAGCACTTTGGTTTGGGTCTTGATAGGGGTGTTAAAGAAGAAAATTCAGCTTTTTTGGTAGTTGATGCACTACCCTGAGGCCATAGCATAAGTCTCAAGTAGGTTCTTCCACTATCTAGCTTCAATACTCAAAGAGTACCCAAAGAGGAAAGTATCATCCATGAATTGTTCAAGGACACCTTGCTACAGAGTGGAAGTTGGTCTGACACCTTTTATTCTTCCCATGGAAGAGAGAACTGTCAGATTCCTACTAAGAACTTCATAAACCATAATGAATAGATAAGGGTAGAGGGGGCTCCTTGTTTAAGTCCTTTTTCAAGTTAAAAGAAGCCCCCCTAGGAGCCTTTGACCAAAATAGAGAATCTAACAGTTTGTGGACATTCTTGAATAATGTAGATAACCTTATCATTAAAGCCCATTCTACTAAGAATTTTTAGATATGGATATGGTCGCATCTAGGATTTTCCTTCCTAGAACAAAACCTTTTTTAGTAGGGTTGATAAGTTTGTCTAGAAGGGGCTTCAGTCTCTTAACCATAATCTTAGTGAGGATCTTATAGAATGTGTTACATAGATTGATAGGCCTAACGTCTAGCATAGAGGTACAATTTTCATTCTTATGGACCAACACAATATAGGTCTTGTTATGATGCTTTAGTAGCCTCCCCATTTTGAAAAAGTCTTTGGTAGCATGGGAAACTTTGAGGCCAAAAATATCCCAATATTCTTAAAAGAAGGTTGAGGGGAAGCCATCAGGTCCTGGCACTTTGTACTCACCCATAGGAAAGATAGCCACTTTGACTTCCTCATCAGAGACCTACCCCATCAGATGATCATTGTCAATGGTAGTAACAACACATTGGATGTGTTTGAGAAGTTAGTCTTGGATGTTGACCAGACATATGTGTCTAGCATTAGAGTAAAACCCCATGAATTAATTAGTTGCAACATGACTAATTTTTTCCTTCTTGGTAACTTCATTATCCCTATCATCCCTAATCATGTTAATGGTATTTCTTGTTTTATGCTTGCTAGAAGATCTATTAAATAAGGTCATGTTTTAGTCTCCTTCTGTAGGCCACTGGATCCTAGATCTCTGTTTCCAGTAGATTTCTTCTCTTTTCAAGGCTTCTTTCCATTTGTGTCTTGCCTTTTCCTCCTCCATTCGAATCTGGGGTTGATATTCCTAGTAGGAAACTGGGCTTGGAGGGAATCCAAAGTCCCCATAAGCATTTTCTTCTCCTTGAAGAAGTCACCAAAATTACATTTGCTCCATCCTTTGACCTCTCTTCTGATGATTTCCAACTTTTGAGCAATCCTAAACATGGGAGTTCCCTTAATAGGGGCAGCCCACCAAAATTTCACTTGGTCCCTAATGAGGGGTGGAAGCTCCACATAATCTCAAATCTGAATGGATTCAGCCCAATCCTATGAGAGTCTAACTAGGAGAGGAGGAGAGGTTTATGATCAAAGGTAGTTTTAGGGAGGGAAGACAGAGTGGAGGTCAAGCAAAAGTCCCAAGAGGAGGTGGCCAAAACCCAGTCTAGTCGTACTTGGATGAGATGGGAGCCTTTTCTATTATTTGACCAAGTAATAGGTTTTCCTTTTAGGTTGATGTCTAGGAGACCTGAACAAGAAATGAGGTCCACAAGGTCCCCCATACTATTTGAGTAGTCCATTAGACCTCTGCACTTTTTAGAGTGATAGAGGGAGGTGTTAAAGTCACCAACCACTATATACTTAGCAGAATTGTCCTAATCCATGTAGTTGATAATTTCCTTCTAGAGAGACATCCTGCCAGTTCGGGTGTTGGGAGCATAGATATTAATCAAGTGCCAAACTAGATATTTCTTTCTAAAGGAAACAACAAGGAAATTTAGAGAGAAGGAAAGCGGTTCTCCTTCTACAGTGTTGGGATTCCAAAGAGTGGCAATGCCACTTGAGGCACCAAAGGCCTTAGAATAAAGAAACTTAGCACCTAGTTAGAGTTTGCTAGCAAGGGAGGCAAAATTATTGAAGGACATCTTAACCTCTTAGATAAGCAAAATATCTAGCTTGTGAGCAAAAATGTATTGTTTAACAATGCTTTGTTTGAGGGGGTTGTTGAGACCTCTAACATTCCAAGAAAAACAAACTATTTCTTATTTTTAAAACTTATTTCTAAGGTTTTCTACCTACCCGCCGCAACATCCCTTGTACCCTCTTTTGATCTCCTAGCATGTTTTAATGGCCTACCTATGGGTGTTTCCAAATACACATCCACTTTCTTGGATTTGGCTTTCTTATTTTTGGTTTTCCATTCACCATCATCCTCCCCACTGTGCTCTTCACCCAAGGAGGTAGGTGAAGAGGGGTAGTTCTACTCCTCTCGCTAAGGGGGGATCTTTGTAGTAGGCTTAGGGGAATTTAGTGCGAGGGAGACCATAATGGTAGGCTTCTCCAACTCACTAGGACTAACCACATTTGACATTGGGGTAATCACCAGGGGGTTCATAGGTTCCTTTGTCACAACCATAGGGGGTATTTTGTATCCTTAGGCTTAGAGAGCACCTCATTGTTCTCTAAATGGGTAAAAATATCCCCCTCTTCCACCTCTAGGTTTTCCAGCACTTCAGCCTTTGAGGGGGACTGGCCTTTTTCATCTCTTCACCCGCATTCATGGGTAGGTCCTCAGATGTGCCCTTATCCTTATTTTTTAGATTTGCTCCATGTAGAGAGGATTTGCATGATTTTCTAGTATGGCCCTTGGATTCATACTTCTAGTAGAAGAGAGTGGCATTCTCATAAACTAGAGCTTGGGTCCATCTACCCAGCTTAGATTTGAAGATTACAAAGTTGGGAAAGGTTTTGTTAAGAGTAACATTAACACATAATCTCCCAAACACTAACCTCGACTTAGAGAGGGTCTCATTATCCAAATGAGTCACCAATCGATTTGATCACATGTTCATCCTAGTATTCAAGTGATAGTCTTGGGAGGTGCACCTAAACTAGTGCCATCCTACTTAGCTCAGTCGCAAGGTTGAGCTCAGGTTTCCACTTTGCTAGAGCAAGGAAGTTCTTTCCATAGACCCAAGAGCATGATAAAACAAAGGCTAAATCCTCTAGACTATTGAACTTGAAGAGGAAGAGCCTACAAGACATAGCTAAAACCAAGACAGACCCCTTGACCTTTCATTGATTGGCAACACATTTTCTGACCATCTCAATGGTGGGTATGAAGTTGAAGAACCGAGCCACCAATGCCAACTGAAAGTCAACCATAGTCTTGTTAACCATAGAATCGAGAAGAGAGAGTTCAGAGCCTTCCTTAGTCTGGATGAAGTCCACCAAGAGAAATTCTAGAGCATTCTGAGCCTCGCCAACAAGAGCGCCTTTCCAATTATTTTTTGGGAGGGATGGAGGGGCAGTGACAAAAGAGGATGCACGGTGGGTTCTATTTGTTGACTCTTTCATAGAATTCCCTCTGCTAGAGGTAGCAGTCTCAGGACCAGCATGGGGTCCATCTTGGGGCCCTCCAAGGGAGGAGGATTCCCCCCTAGGAGAGGTGGGCATGGAATTCAAAGGTTTGAATTTGAAGGTTTGAGCACGAAGTTGCAGAGTGTTCAAAATGAGTATATTAATTGGAACTTGGAATTAGTTAGGTAATGTTGAAGATTTTTGATATTCCAATTTTGATTTCCAACTCTAGCTCATAGGAATTTCAAAAATCAAATTTGCATAGAATCTTGAGTTCCAAAATTATTGAACTTTTTCTTCTTGTATATTCCTTCGAAAAACCTCTCCATCTAGACATATACCATGAATTCAACTCTAGTAGAAAACTCATTATGGTATATTTTTCCATCCACCTAGTTATTATTTATCAGTCATAGTTTATAGATATCACTTTAATTGATTATACATAGTTTCCATGCACTCTACAAATTACTCTACCTTTACACTCTATTTATCTTCTAATTTGATGTATTTTAGTTTAGTGACTCCCTCTAAATGAAATCCAATAGAAATTTAAAATGATGCCTTCCACATATATAGTTTATTAAGATATTTTATGTAAATTATAGTTGTGATAATATAAATGCTAGTTTAGAACCTTTTTTCATATGAAGAATATGAGTAGGTTTACCAAGGTACTATTAAGGGCATCTACTTTTCCATTAGTATAGAGATGAAATGTTGAATTGAACCTATTTTTTATTTTCCTTTTCTTCTATAATTTCTTAAAAATAGTTAGTATACTTTGTATTAATGTCTAGGGTAATTCTCATGTATACTCCATCTAATCTGAAAATATGTTGGAAGAAAATATCAATTATATATACTACATCATAGGTATTCTTATAAGGAATAAAATGTTCCTTATTGGAGAATGCATTTTCCACCACAAACAAAAATTTATGTCATCTATGGTTAATTGCTAATCCTAATACAAATTCCAACTTCATTCCCTTCTAACATATCTACAGAAGTGGAAGATATTGGTAGAAACTAGCATTCTATTTGATTTTCTTAGTTAAATTTGTAGGTCTTATATTATTGAAAATATTTTTAAACTATCTAATATATATAAGTCTAAAAGAAATTTTAACTCACCAAAACTAGAATCTTGTTAATACCAAAGTGTCTTGCTAATCCTCTAAAATGCTTTTGATTGATAAGTTTCTCCCACACTAAGCTCTTTAGAATGTATAATTGTCTCCCATTGAAAAGTATGAAATATTGAATGATATAGTCTACCAACTTATTCATATCAATCACACCCAATTCTCCATTTTCTTAAAAAAATTTGATAAATTAAAATATGTCTCATGTAAATGCCTCATCTCATCAAATTTGATCATTTTCATCTTGATCTACATCATCATATTTCTCCTTCTTCCTAGTGAATTTATAACCTTGTTTGAATACCAACTTTGATGCTTCATGGAAAAGGTATATCTATACATAAAATCAACCAAAACTTCATGTCTTTGGTTCAACTTTCCATGAATATTTTCTTAACAGAGATCTTGATGGAACTATATAGCATTTAAACTCTTTTTTTAGAAAATAGTGTCTCAACATATTAAGAGCTTGAATTTTGGCATAAAATTATAGGTCATGAAATGAGTGTCTTCTTTAGGAATCATCCAAACTATGCTAGCATAAGTGCAAGAGGAGTATATTACTATCAAGAAGGTCAAAATAATGTCTCTAGATTTAAATAAAGGGCTTACACCTTGTTAGCATGTGCAAAAATTTTCATGACCCTAGCATCTTTCCCCTGGTCTCTGTGTCATTTTTCATGTTTCTAGCTAAGAGCCCTTAGCAAAAAATTCAAAAAACTAACCGTTACATGCAAAACCCTTTGAAAAATCTTGGCCCTTATTCTATTTTGATGTTACTTTTCATGGGTCACTAAAGGGTCTGAATTCGCATGTGCTTTATTTTTTGGTCGGCCCTGTTTAAATTTTTCCTAAGTCTTTACCCCCGATGAATTTAATATTTCCTAAGTCCCTTGCACCTAATATTTTTCTCGAAAGCCTAAGTCTCACCTTTAATTTTTCCTATGTTTCGGCTTGCTTTATTTCTTGGGCCTAGTCTCTGACACCATCTCAATCCAACAACTATTGTTAAAGCACATGAAGTTTCTCAGACCTATGCAAAATCACAATGGCCGTTGATCTTATCTTTGTGACATGACATTTCAAATTGTGGGTCTAGGGTGACACCTAAGCATAGTTAGCGGTGCCTCATTGGCCAATGGATTTAATGAAGTGGCATCAGCAGGCCCAAGTGGGGTCATGTTGTCAATTGCTTGAGGATTGTGTGGTTGTCACATGATCACATGGAATATTCCATCCCCTTGCGATCATGTGACGACCGTTGATTTCAAATCTTTCCTAGACATATCAGTGGGACGTGGTTGTTGCTATGTTTGTCAGAGGGGTCCTGGTGTGTCAGAGATCAACAGTCGGCATATGTTCTTAAGGATTTTTTTTAACATATGTGATGATGCACCATCCATCCAATCTTCCAAGCGGGATTTATCTCTTTGTGGGTCCAATGACACGTTGGTACAATTGGCGGTTTTTGATTGGTCCACAAGGTAATACAGTGGCAGTTTGTCAGTGGGGCTAGATTCTTCAAGCAAGAGAGTAAAGAAGGATGGTGTGGCTATCATATGATCACATGGAATATTCCAACCCCAAGTGATCTTGTGCCATCCATTCGATTAGATGCCAAAGGTTTGTGGGTCCTGTGTTAGTGTGATCGAGCATGAGCCTCGAATGAGGTAACAACAAGTGGCATAAAGAGGGTCCAGGTGGGCTCAAAAGGTTTAGTGGTCTGGATGAATGAGGTTAGCGGTGCTGACAAAATTTAATGGGTTCATTCATTCATGTAATAGAATTGGTGATGTTCCAAAATGATTGGCATTTCAGCGAAGGAAGGTCACGTAGTCACTAAAATTTTTAGCGGTGACATAAAGCATTTTGCGAACTAGTGGAAACCTTCAGTCGGCAGTTCGCTAAATGTGACAGGTTATATTAAAAGGTTAAGGTCATAAAGCCTAGGAAACATGAAGATCTAATGGCCATGACTTAAAGTTGATCTAATTTCAAATTTCAATCATTGATCTGCCGCTAGCACCTTAATGTAGCCATTGTTTTTCAAATTTGAATTTGCAGAGGATTTCCAGTGACAGGAAGTACAAGAATTTATGGTTTTAATAGTTGATTTTGATTGGTTTGCTAGCGCTTGCTATTGGAGTGTGGTCCAGGATGTTGAGTGATCATCTGCAAGGTTTGTACTATGTGGTTTTGTGCTCAAGGAATGTTGAAGGGTTGACATTTAGGCATTGTTCATAATCCTCAGTACCTTCATAGAGAACTTTTCATGATTGAGGATCGTTCCAAGATTTTCTTTCTCCTAGCTACCTAGGTTTCCACCCCTGTAATAACTTTATGACCATTTCCATTTGGTTGTGTGGTTGAAACCCTAACCCTAAGACATTTGTAGCTTGTTGCATTCTCTTTGAGAATTCCAAGATGACTAGGGAGTATAAGTTGCATAATTTTGATTTTGTAAGGGTTCCAAACTTTCTTTGTTCCCAGCTAGTTTTTGATAGTGTTATACTGATAGAGGAGTGGGATTTTGGGTATTTCCTATGTTTGTGTTGTTTTGATTGTATATTGATCCTGAATATGTTAATGAAAATACTATTGAGTTCCAATCTTGCATTTGTGTATGTCTTCTTGTTTCGGTTCTAAGCTCATATATGTTAATGTCACAAAGTGTGTTAGCATATGGTAAACAAAGAGTATTGTGAAGTCATCTCTGAGTTCCTAAAAAAGTTAGGATTAAAATATTTTGGGTGGGTTCAGTGAGTTCACAACCAAGTAAAAATCTGATGTCCTTATGTTTGAGGGAGAGGGGTAATAGGCAAAGCACTTATCCTGATCCCAAGAGTGTTTGATTCAAGATCTTCAGCTGATGTATGTAATTGGGTGACTCTTTGCCCTAGGTTAAGGCACTGGTCCATCCTCTAGAGGCATTTCATTGTCATCAACCACACACAAACATTCAAATGATAAAATCTTAAAGCAGTTACTAAAGAATATATAGTTGTATATCATTTAGTGATTCCTTTCAAGAAGTGAATCAAGGGTACACCCACCTAAGCATTGAGGCTCAAAGTGTAGGAGGATCTCTTTTGATCCTTGTTAATTGGCCCTCTTTCTTGTAGACTTTGGAGTGGTGATAGAGTCAAAGTGTTATTTAAGTTATCCATCAAAGTATAAATCTACAAGTGAAGATCAAAGGGAACTACCAACACACCTAAATCTAGAAAGGTTAGTAAAATGCAATAATATACGGGAAAAATGCAAGCCTTGTCCTACACATGTTCTCTTGGCCACATAAGTGATCATGTCTTCTTGCCTTTTTCTTTTTTCTTCAATTCTAATTTCCTTTCTTCTATGCTTTTTCAATGTTCAATAATGGTTTCTTGTAATTATCCTTACTACTAACTCTCTACTTCTGACTTGGTTTTAATTAATAATTTTTAAGAGAGAGTATGACTATATTAATGGGTAAATTATCCCCTAGGTTGGATGTTGAGTATAATATCAACAATACTTCCTATAATCCTACTTTATCTCATGCACTCTCTAAAAATTTAAAGGAAGATGTTTAAGAAAAAAATAGTGACTACATGCCTTTGATTGCTCATTTTTCTTCTTCACCAATGTACCAAGATATGATAAAGATTGACTTATACATGCTATGGATTAATCTCCATAATCTAACATTATCTTAGTTCACATAATGTAAAATTGAATGAGGATATTAACAATAAAAAATATTGTTTGCAAGATACTATAATTTCTCTCCTAGAAAGTTTATTGATGATTAGTTTTATAATGTATGTGTTCAAAAAATAGGCATTAATATCTCATTTTGAAAATTCATTCATATTTTTTTATATGTTATTTTCTTTAAATATTCTTCTATGCAAGAAAAATGTAATTGAGAAATACTTTTGAGCCATCAAAAATTACCCTTTCAAGGACAGATATTCAACTAAATCCATTCATGAAGAAATCCTGACACTATCATGCCCTATATAGATCGAACTTTAGAATATCTGACATATATTGTGGGTTTTCATTTCCCATTTCATGGATTTTATCAAGAATTTCCTAACCCTAGATAATCCCAACATGATGCTCCTCAACTTAATGATAGGGTTCTATCAATGTTGAATATAATTTTTTTTTTGTGAAGTGGAAAGAATGGGTCATTTTAATGTATGGTTCCTCTATCATTGAGAAAAATATATTTGTAAAATATTCCCTATCATTTTTGGGTGTTCTGAACACTACCTGATAGATTATTCTTCTTTGTTAAGACCCATTGGTGATTCTAGTTCTAAATCTTTCTCCATTTTGATATGGCCCTTTCCTAATTCTATATATCACAACACTCTTCACCTCTACCTTATATTACCATCACTACCTTCCCTTCTCCCATTTCTTATCATATTGGATTTCTTGTGGTTGATATTTTAGTAACCTCAAACCATTCTTCTTTTATCCCTAATCCATGCAACCCTCACTCACATCCTTTGGATCTTATTTCTCCATCCTATTTCCCCTCTCATTATACATTAGAAGAGAACTCTGAAATCAATCCTAACCACTTCTCTCACTACCTCCTTTAGAAATTCTTCTTAATCTATCCTTGAAATGGGGTATTAATAAAAAAAATGCACTTGAAATATTTGTTGATGAGATGAGACAAAAGATGGCCCAATATTTTTTTTAGAAAAATACTTCTTTTCAATGAACCCTTTCTAGAGAACTCTGAAGATTTAATAATAAATAATAGAAATAAAATTAATCAATGGATAAATAATAAAAAATTATGATATAATTAAAAACCATATTTTTAATACGTTGTTTTTTGATTCCTCAATAAGGAATTTGAATGAAAAACTTTGATGTATCAATGTTTTGTATGTAGTGATGTTATCGGGTTTTATTATTGATTCTTTCGCAGTTGAGCTCTTGAATCAAGTTTGTTTATATAGAATATATATTCAGTGGCTTGTCCACTTTTGCCAAAAAAAATGAAAGATTATGACATATTCATTGATATAATATAATATAATATATTAATGAATGAATATAGTGACTATATTAATGAAGGAATATAGTGACTGAATAATAATCTAATATTTAATAGTAATCCAAAATATTAGTATCAATATAGCATTTTAATATTAATATTAACTAAATGATTAGTTAAGACAATGATTATATGGTGCTTATATTGTCCTAGTCATAACAAGTCAACAATGCCTTGTCATTTGTTAGTAGCCATTAGAACTAAGAACAATAATAGTTATATGAGGAAGACAAACTAATAATTTTATTAAGAGATACGTTTCCAATAAATGGTTTACAATTACGTATGGAGCAATTTGTCAATGAAAGGAAATTTAAATAATCATATTATGTAATCAGTAATATTGTCAACCAATAGCTATGAAAGAATATCACGTACTGATGTAGCACAAAAACCCCAATCGATCTGAGATCAATTGGAAAAACAAATTCCACCACCTGAGGTACACACCCAAAATTTTTTAGCAAAAACCTAGACTTGAGTCAAAAGTGATGACCTCCAAAAGTTTATGTATGAGTTTATGACCTACGGAAGGCCCTGCATCATTCTCCCCTTCTTTAAAGGAACGCAACTCCTGCAAGTGGGTGTCTGCGAATCGCTACAACTTTGTGGGTTCCAACTTCATCTCTTCCCATTCTGAGATCTAGGTGCTATTTTTTGTTGGTAATCCCTCCCACTGAATCAAGTACCTATTGTAATGACCATTCCAGGTGACTATAGACTTCTTGTCCAGAATGTGAGCAATCTTTTCCTTCGTTTTACTTGGAAGGTGGTGATTCCAATCCACTTCATCTGTACTGTTTGGCTCAGGTAGTTCTCCATGAAATACATATAAATTAGAAACATTAAAGACATGAGAAATATCCAAATCATCTGGTACACAAACCTCATAAGCATTATCATTGATCTTCTTCAAAAGTTTACAAGGACCTATATTTTTGTATTTCAACTTATGATATGTGCCAGTGGGAAATATCTCATGCCTCAAGTACACCATCACCAAATCACCTACATGAAATATCTGCCTCCTTCTACTGACATCTACAACAGCCTTATATCATTCATTGCTATCCTACAATTTACTCCTCACATCTTGTTGAAGTTGTTGAAGGTGTTCAGAAAATGCTTCCCCATCATCACTAATCCTATCTTGCACAATAATTTGTACAAGGTCCAAAGCACCCTAAGGATCCTTACCATATACGATCTGAAAAGGAGATTTTCCAATCGATCTGTTAATAGAACTATTGTAAGAAAACTCTTCTTGAGGCAATGCTAAGTCCCACTGCTTGGGCTTTTCACCAACAATACACCGTAATAGGTTTCCCAAACTCCAATTGACTACCTCAGTTTGACCATCAGTTTGGGGATGATAGGCACTACTAAACTGTAATTGTGTTCCCATCTTCTTCCATAAGGTCCTCTAGAAATGACTCAAGAACTTAGTATCCCTGTCAGATGTGATAGTCTTTAGAATGCGATGGAGTCTAACAACTTATGAGAAAAATAAATTGGCTATCCTTGTGGAATCATTAGTTTTTTACAAGCAATAAAATGAGCCATCTTAGAGAATCTATCAACAACTACAAAGATAGAATATGTACCTCACTGGTTGTGGGGAAGCCCCAATAAAAAATCCATACTCACATCTATCCATGGTTCGATGGGTATAGGTAGAGGTGTATACAATCCTATGTTTTGGGAGTGACCCTTAGCCACTTGACAGATCCTGCACCTTGCCACATACTTAGAAATGTCCCTTTTCAATTTTGGCCAATAGTATTTGTCTTCAACCAAGGCTATTGTCTTGTCCTTTTGAAAGTGACCAGCCAAACCACCACTATGAAATTCTCAAATAATATTTTCCCTCATGGAACTAGCTAGTATACAAAGTTGTTTTCCTCTAAAGAGGTAACCATCCTGAATAAAGTATTCTCCTCTCATGTCATCTAAAAGATTAGTTCCTGGTTCTTTAATCTTCTCTATACTTTCCCAAAAATTAGCATTAGCTTCATATAAAATTTTAATAGCATCAAAACCAATTAACTCTATTTACATTGTAGTTATGAGTGTAACTCACTAACTTAGGGCATCAACAATCTGATTCTGGTGTCTAGACTTATGCTTCAAAACAAAATTATACCCTTGCAAGAAAGACACCCATTTAGCATGCCTACTATTCAATTTATTTTGTGTGTTCACATATTTTAGGGCCAAATGATCTATAAATAGTAAAAATTCTTGTGGGACTAGATAATGCCTCCAATGCCTTAACGCTTGAACAATAGCATAAAATTCTAAATCATAGGTAGAATAGTTCTTCCTCGCATCATTTAACTTTTCACTGAAAAAGGTTACTGGTTTACCTGTCTGGCTAAGAAGAGCACCTATCCCAACATGGGAAGCATCACACTCTACTTCAAATAATTTATCAAAATTTGGAAGTGCCAATATAGTAGCTTCAGTTACCTTTTTCTTCAAGAATTGGAAACTCTTTTCAGCATCTGTTGTCCATGTGAATTCCCTTCCTTTTGTACAATCTATTATGGGTGCTACAATACTACTAAAGTTTCAAATGAACTTTCAATAGACGGTTACCAATCCATCAAAAATCCTTACCCCTATTATGCTAGATGGACTAGGCCATTCTAGGATTGCCTTGAAATTTTTTGGGTCCATCTGAACACCATCTTCAGAAATGATGAAGCCCAGAAAATTCAAACTATTTTGCATGAATCTGCACTTCCTTAAATTGGCACAGAGCTTCTCTTTCCTTAGTACACTCAAGATGATCCTCAAGTGTTGTAGGTGTTCCCCTTTGTTTTTTCTATAAATTAGGATATCATGAAAATAAACTACAACAAACTTACCAATGTAGGGTCATAAGATAGTATTCATCAATCTCATGAATGTACTTGGTGCATTAGAAAGCCCAAATGGCATAACCATCCATTCATAAAAGCCATCCCTAATCTTAAAAGTTGTCTTCCACTCATCTCCTTCATGAATTCAAATCTGGTGGTATCCACTTCATAGATCTATTATTTGGCCCCTCCTAATTCATGCATCATATCATCTATACGAGGAATAGGAAACCGATACTTGATAGTAATATTATTAATTTCTCTACTGTCAATACACATCCTCCATGTTGCATCCTTCTTCGGGGTCAACAATGCAAGTACAACACATGGGCTCATGCTTTCTCTAACCAGGCCTTTCTCAACTAGTTATGTTACTTGTTTGTTGAGCTATGCATGTTGTGTTGGGTTCAGTCGATAAGCTGCTTGATTAGGAAGAGTTTCTCTAGGAATCAAATCAATATGGTGTTGTATATCCATTTTTGGAGGGAGACCATTAGGTAGCTCATTTCGAATTGTAGATCTCTATAGTTTCTTTGACCATTAGTGCTTCACACTTAGTCATATATCTAGGCAATGATGGTTGATCATCACTACGACCGAGTCATTTTGTAAAGGCTGAGTTATGTATTGTATACTTACCAAGCATTGGTACTGCTGAGTAAAGTCATGGTCACTATATGTTTGTATTATGCTGAGTATAGTTTTTTCTGAGCTACATATGCAATGATTACCAAGCGATAGAGAAGATTACCAAATGACGAGTACAGTGAATGCCAAGTACCAAGAATGACATTTGCCGAGTTAGCTAGGAATGACATATAAGTTTGGAATGGCACAATGATTGAGGTAAACCATTTTTGGTGATAGTGGTGTTTTGTATTTTGTTTGTTGAGGTAATTATAGAGGTAATTATGCATTCATCTTATAATCATTGATCCCTATGTAATACCTAGAGCCAATCAAAAAATTGTATAGCTCAAGTGGCAATAGAAATACATCTGAGCCTTAGATCTCGAATCACTAAGATGTTTTTGGTTATTATATAAGGTCAAGATCTAAATCAAGAGAAGTATGTGAATCAAAGAGAAAAAGATATATTGAGATTGAATGAATACTATGAGTATGAGAGAATGATCAGAAAGGTATATTCAGAATAGTCAAGTATTTAGACAGAGTTCAGTGACCGGGCTAAGCAGTGAAAGGATAGAATCAAGAAAAATTAGATAGAAGAGTTCACTAACATATAGTAAAGAGGAGATTTGTAATATTCATATTAGTGAAAACTGAAGGATCAGGTACTGAGACATTCTAATCAGTGTATCAGGGTAAATCTCTTAACTGAGTAGTCTTAATAGACTTTATGTAATCTCTTTACTGACTGCGTACTTTGTTATAAGTTTATAAATCCTTTAGAAAGGTAGACTATATAAGTCTTTTAGCTTTTAACAGAGTAGAGCTTTCACAAGGTAGATCATGAATTGATCACATTTTGTAAGCCTTAACAGGCAAAACTTATTACTACAGTAGTGAAGATTTGTGGGTGTCATCCCCACCCCAGTTTTACCTTTCAAGGGTTTCTGGGTTACCAAAATTATGATGTTATGAGTGATTTTATGTATGTTTCTTAACATGTTTAGTTTCTTAGAATGATCAAAGTTTTTTTATGCCATGCATACATTTTTATCAGTATAAAAGGTTAAAGTAGGCAATATCTAATTCACCCCCTCCTCTCAGTATTACTTTCCCACTTATATTTCCAATAATTGGTATCATAGCTACAAGGTTTCTCTTAAGAAATTCTAACCACTTGAGGAAAAAGAACTTAAGATTGAAGCTTATAAACTAGGGAAGATCATAGAGAATCAAAATATTGAAGTACAACTAGCAGTACAACAACTGGAAGCAGCTAGAGGGGAATTGAAGAAATCCTTGAGCAAGAGAAAATAAATTTCTATTCAACAAAATGAGCCACAATACAAAGAAGAAGACATCTCTAGACTATTTGAAAATGGTAACTTTGTCAAAAGTGATAAAGCTACAAAAGAACTACTAGAGAAAAATACCATACTAAATGATGACATCAAAACTCTAAAGAGAGAACATGAAATTCAATATGTTAGACTTTGTGAAGTAGTGGAACAGAAAAAGAAAGCTGAAGATGATAAGGCAATGGCTGAAGAAGCCAAAAGACAAATTGCAATTAGGCTAGATGAAAGAACAAGTGACATGTAAAGGTTGACTAATAATCAACTAGATATCATAAATCAACTACTGATGGTTAATCAGGAATTGGGTAGGAAAGGTATGGAAATCAATCAATGAAAGGATGAACAAACCCAGTGAAGTTGCAAAGTATTTTGAAGAGCTGTTAAGATCACCTAGAAGATCTAGTGATAGATCTGGACTTGGACTAAATGAACATCCATCATCTACTGAAGAAGGAGAATCATCAAAGAATGGAGAATAGAAGATTGGGAAACCAAAGAACACCAAGCTCACATGTCATCACTGTGGAAAGCCAGGACATATAGCCAACATATGCAGAAGTAGACATGGTAAGTTTGATCCTAAACCTAAGTTTAATGGACATTGTTTTAACTACAAGAAACATGGACATCAAGCACAGGAATGTAGATCTAAGGCTAGAAATTCATCCACCTCACCTAAGTTTCAAGGAAGTTGTTTCAATTGTCAGAAATATGGGCACAAAGAATTTGAATGCAGATCTAGACCCATGTGGTCATCAAATGAACAAACTAAACCAGTCATGAAAAATAACTCATATAATTGGGATTACAACACTTGGTATAATTGTCATTATTGTGGTAAATATGGACACATCGGAGAAAATTGCATGAAGACTCATTTTAGAGGCAAATCTAAAAGCTGGATGAATGGAAGCATGGTCTATTACAAATGTAATAAGGTTAGTCACCCAAAGAAAGATTGTAGATCACCCATGCTGAGAAATGATAAGAACTAGAATGAAAATATCCATGAGAAACTAAAGAATCAAATGGAAAAGACATGGAGGAAGAAAGAAGAAGAAAACTCAAGTGAAGCTAGCACATCTGTGATCACCTAATCCAATGGATCAGGTGATCACACTTCTTCTAACTAAGCATGGAAGGTATGTTTGGAATTGAGTCTTGCAAAGTTTTATTTTTTCATCAATTCCTAACATAGAATTGAGAAAAATTCCATATCTGCATAGATAAAGATGCATTAGGACATATCTAAGAAAAATAGAGAATTTCATTTTTGATGCTGAGAATCAGTGTCTTGACTAAGCTATCAATGTATGTCAAGCACTTGTTATGACCAAAATGCTAGAGAAAGTATTTTCTGAGATAGCAGTGAAATAGGTTGAGCTATCTACTTTGGTAATGGAGACTGAAGAGTTAGTTTTGAATGGACAGTCTATGTTGGCCAAATTTTGTAATGTTGAATTGTTCACCGATGAGAATCAATGATTGGTTGATACACTAAAATAAGAACTTAAGGCTACCAGTCAGTCTTTGAGCTTGGATGCAAACACCAATGTAGCACATTATGTCAAAATCATGCAAACCCAAGGTAAGTTAGCCAAGCAGATGGCTAATGATGGAAAGATTCGATCTCACCTACTTTCTATACAAACTATTTTGACACCTCATTTGGAGGCCCTATAGAGAAAGTTAGTAAAGGCTAAGGAATTAACTCAGAGTAATCCACATTTTTCCACACTCGAGAGCCTCATCAGTCTAGTTGTTGAACTATAAGTGTAGATAGAAGTTATAAATATTGCTTCAATAGCTTGGGAAAATGCACTATACATGGTCATGGTGCTGCATAAACCTTTTCTGGAGAAATTTTGTGAACTACCTATTGATGAAGAGATTCATCATGTCAAAAACAAAGGGGGATCATCATGACATGACTAAGGACAGGGATAGGTAACAAAATTTTGAATGTATATATATCTCAGGGGGAGTATTAGGCTAGTACAAACATACTTTTGTAATTATAAGTACAAATGTCATGACAAAGTGTTTTTGCCACTTTTATCAAAGGGGTAGATTGTAGATCTCTATAGTTTTATTGACCATTAGTGCTTCACACTTAGTCATATATCTAGGCAATGATGGTTGGTCATCACTATGACTGAGTCATTTTCTAAATTCCAAGTTATGTATTGTATACTTACCAAGCAGTAGTACTACTAAGTAAAGTCATGGTCACTATACATTTGTATTATGTCAAGTATAATTTTTGCCAAGTTACATATGCAATGATTACAGAGTGATAGAGAAGATTAACAAATGCTGAGTACAGTGAATGTTGAGTACCAAGAATGACATTTGCCAAGTTAGCCAGGAATGACATATAAGTTTGGAATGGCACAATGATCAAGGTAAACCATTTTTGGTGATAGTGGTGTTCTGTATTTTGTTTGTTGAGGTAATTACACATTCTTCTTATAATCATTGATCCCTATGTAATACCTAGAGCCAATAAAAAATTGTATAGCTTAAGCGGCAATAGAAATAAATCTAAACCATAGATCTTGAATCGCTAAGATGTTTTTGGTTATTATATAAGGTCAAGATCTAAATCAACAGAAGTGTGTGAATAAAAGAGAAAAAGAGATATTGAGATCGAATGAATACTATGAGTATGAGAGAATGATCAGAAAGGTATATTTAGAATAGTCAAGTATTCAGACAGAGTTCAGTAATCGAGCTAAGCAGTGAAAGGATAGAATCAAGAAAGATCAGATAGAAGAGATCACTAACATACAGTAAAGAGGAGATTTGTAATCTACATATTAGTGCAAACTGAAGGATTAGGTACTGAAACATTCCAATCAGTGTATCAGGGTAAATCTCTTAACCGAGTAGTCTTAACAGACTTTATGAAATCTCTTTACCGAGTGCTTACATTGTTGTAAGTTTATAAATCCTTTAGCAAGGTAGACTATATAAGTCTTTTATCTTTTAATAGAGAAGACCTTTCATAGGGTAGATCATGAATTCATCACATTTTGTAAGTGTTATACACTAAGTTTTCACCCTTGTTTCAAGCTCTCTTAGTCTTGGTAACCTAGTATAACATGGGAATCATCTCAAGGTTGTGAGAGCTATGCTAACCAAGATGAGACCTCTAGGTTCTAGGCTAGTTCCTCTTGGATTATAACCTTAGTTTTCTCTTAATAGGAAATTAAATCTTTGAGGTGAAAGGGTTAGAAGGAATGCTTGGAAAGGGAAAAGGCTGAAAGCAAATCTATCCTACTAGGTGATGCACCGAAAAGATGGTATGAATTGTAGTATAAAGGATGAAACTAGTAGACAATCCTAGGTCTAGGAGATTACAACTCAATGAATAGGCTTCCATAAATATTTTATAGAGGGGTCTACAGTAAAGGAATACTATGCAGGGAAAAGGGGATTTCTCAAGACAGCAGTACTCCTAAAGAGTCAGACACAGACTATAACCTGCAGATAAATATTCATCTCTGCAATTGGGTATAGGAATGAGAAAAATTGCGAGGGGTGAAAGTATGCCCACAAAAGAATTTGAATCAGATATGATTCATAAGCATACACATGAATTGCAGAAAGAAAGAGGAATCAAGAAAAACATAAAAAGTTACTAAACATGCATATACTAAATTCAATAAGAGATAATCCACATAAGAAAGCATAAGGACAACAAGACTATCAAAATGCTTTGCTATATCTTAATTATCAATGGGAGATTACAAAGAGTAGAAAACTAGAGGACAAAAAAGTGTCTCAGATAGCTTTCTAAGAAAGAAACTTTCTCTTTTACAAAATGTGAACTCTGAGCTTCAAAAGCTCCAAAAAGGAATATATACAACACTCACTACACATAGGAAGGAGTCAAAAATCTAACCAGGGTTACATAAATCTTCATAAAATAATCCAACCCTAAACTAGTCACTTTTGATCATAAATTCATCTTGAAAATATCTCAACAGATCAAACATATCTTTCATTGCGTGTCCCTTCCTATACTGATCCTGCTTGCAGACAAAAAACTTTGACCTGACAACCTCTCTACAAGCCCACTAAGTCATAAAGACTCCAAATTTGATCTCAGATCCTGGAAAAGACTGAGAAATGGCTGCCTAAATCCTCTACAACAAATCTTCCAACTGCCACTACCTCCAAAGTCATAAATCTTCAGCTACCCGCACCTGCAAACATCATTGCAAAAGAAAACCCACGAACAAGAGTCACACTGCTTGAAAATATCATTGGTTGCATGATCGCACGAGCTCAAAATCCTTCATGTGATCATGTGACAAGCCTCATTGAATCTTCCATCTTTCCATGCAAGACACCTCGGGCCCGCCAAAAGTTCAAACTACTTCCAAAAAGTATTGGTCACATGATCGCATGAGCCCAAAAGGCTGCATGCGATCATATGACCAGCCACTAAGATTGGCCACTCTTTTCCACACAAGATGCTTGGCCCACAACATCTACCACCTTAGTCCAACCTTTACCACATGGCCCAACAAGAGCTGACCACATCAGCCAGACCCACAACAATATTGCCTGAAAGCATTAGGAGGATCTAACGGCAGTCGCATGATCACATGGGATCAGAAGATCCCATGCAAACATGCAACCACCATAGATCTTTAATCTATGGGGGACCATGTTATACCTTCGGCCCACTACAAAATGGACATGTCACCACTTGATGACCCCACTAAAGGCTTGAAGACTTTCATTGACCGGTGAAAGCTTGTCGCATGGTCGCAGTAGTGCAGATAATAGCTAGTTGCTTATTCACATAGCCTAAAAAAGGATTATGAAATCATGCAAAAAATGCTGGTAGCTCTTCAAAAACATCAACTAGGACCCACCTGGTCAAAACAGTGCACTTAGGAAAATTTCGACGCTAGAGGAAGAAGTGCGAAGATGAGAGGTCAAAAACATAGAGGGTTTTTAGACTGGAAGTCAAAAACACACAGAGTTTTTGACACTGAACATTTTTTGGAACCTTGCGACCTGAGCATTTCCTACAACCATTCAAACTTGAATATCTCTAAGGGCTTTGCAAATTAAGTGATGTGATCTGAACTGGGGCTTGAGAACACATCAAAGAACATGGGGTTCAGAGCGCAAAGCATAAAATTCTGTGGATAAACTTTGCAAGCAAAACAAGATGCAACAAGAATTAGACATTTGCAGAGGCTAGAATTGAAAGATGGGAAATTTTGGGTAATAGTAAGCCTTAACAGGAAAAACTTATTTTTGCAGTAGTGAAGATTTGTGGGTGTCATCCCCATCCTAGTTTTACCTTTCAAGGGTTTCTTGGTTACCAAAATTATGGTGTTATGAGTGATTTCATGTATGCTGCTTAACATGTTTAGTTTCTTAGAATGATCAAAGTCTATTTATGTCATGCATAAATTTTTATTAGTATAAAAGGTTAAAGTAGGTAATATCTGATTCACCCCCACCCCCCCTCTCAGTATTACTTTCCCACTTATATTTCTAATAGGAATAACATCAGCAAATTCTTACAGTATCTTTACTGCATCTTGTTGTATTATTTCTTCTAGTTCTTCTCCTCTTTTTACTACCAATGCATAGCAGCAACCTGTCACCTTCATTTCTTTAACAACATTTTTTGCAGACAACATGGTCTCATTCTTCCTTTCATTCTTAAGTGGTAAGAGAGTCACTTTAGAGCCATCCTTCAAGAAGGTATATGTATTTTTTTGTCCATCGTGCATGATCATCCTATCATATTGCCATGGCCTTCCCAACAAAATATGACAAGCATCCATAGGAATAACATCACACTATATCTCATCCTTATATATTTTCCCTATAGTAAAACTAACCAAACATCTTTTATCAACACTAACCTCATTTCCTTTCTTAAACCATACAATACGGTAAGGACAAGGATGCTTCTCATATTGCAGATTTAATTTCTCTACCATTTCCTTAGCTACCATATTCTCACAACTACCCCCATCAATAATAACTTGGCATACCTTTCCACCTAAAGTGCATCTAGTTCTGAAGATGTTGGTTTGAAGCTGTAATACCCCAAAATTGGCACCTATTTAATTTCATCAATTTTGGTGCATTATCTCAATTTTACATCACCAAAGCCCTAGTTCCCTAGGCAATTTTCTCTCTCCTACCTGACTTAATTTGACTTGATGTCAATTGAAAAGACCATAAATTGCAATAATCAAATGCTAAATTAATTCCTAAAGTCTTAGACTTAATTGGCTAAATTACCCCTATGATAAATTAATTTAATTATAAAGTCCTAAATGCTTTCTAATTAAATTAAAATCTACCCTCTTTAGCTAATTCACCATAAAAAAGAATTAATAATTACTTGATATTCGAATGGACACACTTTTTTGAATTGATAATTCAAGATATTCGAAAGGTCACCTGTGTGGCATTTTCCATTCTTTTTATTAAGTAATTCTTGCATTTTTGTCTCAATATGGGAATGAAGAGTCATGAGTTACAAATCAAGAAACTCTTCATTCCTCTCCTGAGCTTTTCTATTTAATGAGCCTCTTCTTCTCATTCAAAAAAAGGCGATTTGGAGAGTAATTGAACTATAGCGAATTTATGTCTCATTTGATTCAAAGCTTTTTATTGCATATTTAGTCTATTATCTCATCTTAGTTTAATATTGCATTTCATATTAGAGTTAATTTGCTTATGGGTTTCTTAGTATAATAACATCTTTATTTCAAAATCAAATAAAAATCTGCATTTCATCTTTACTTTCAAGCATCCTTTTTAGATTAATTGCATCTCATTTTAGCTTAATTTCAATTAGATTGCTCATTTTCATGCTTTTGAAAATCCTCCATTGTTAGGTTGGTCTTATGGTTTTTGGCTCTTCAATCTGAGAGCGATTAAACACCTCACTTGCATAGGAGGCAACAGGTCAATTCCTCACGAATTTTGGATTGAATAATTCATATTCTCTTCGTAATTCAATCATAGGAGTAAGGACTATGTTGCATATGTGGTTGATTTAGAGGTCACATTCAAACACACACAAAAGCCACAAATCATCATAGTTTTTTGTAAGGACTTCTTCCTTCTCTAGAATGATCATTGATCTCCTCATCATGATATTTTCTCCCACATCTTGTAAGACTTCTTGTTCTAGTCCTACTTCTATGAATTCTGGCTGAACTAGGTTCACTCTAGGTTTTCCTCCTTGATTTCTTTCTGGTACATTATAATTTAAACATTTAAAGGCTCTATGTCCTTCTTCTCCACACCTAAAACAAGTGAAAGGCCTTCTCTAATTTTCCTAGCCTCTTCCACTTTCGTAGCCTCGTCCTCTTTGAAACCCCCTTCCTCTTTCTTGATTTGGAGGATCTTGTCTGGAGTCTATATTTTTTTCATATCCTTTAAAGGAATCTCCCTGACCACTATTAGAACCTCCCTAAAATGGAGTTGAGGTACCCCTGCGACCACCTCTATTCCTTTGGATATATTGCCTATTCTTCTTTTCTTCAGCCTTTAGGGCTAATTGGTAGGCTTCTTCCATACTGTTGACACGATGCATGCTCAACTCATCTTGGATGGAATATTCTAGGCCATTCATATATCTAGTAGCCATTTGTACATTATTTTCTTGATACTCTATGCACATGGATAGCTTCTGAATTCATTTGTATAGTCTTGCACTAAGGACAAGTTTTTCTTCAAATTCTAGAATCTGCGAAAGAGGGTTTGTGAATAATCCATGGGTAAAAAATTTTCTTTAGACTTTTTCTCCATCTTGCTCCATGTCTTAATCTTTTCTTTTCCTTTTCTAGTTCATTCCTTTTGCAGATGATCCCAACATATCATTTCATGTCCTTTTAATTTTGTGCATGAAAACTTCAACTTCTTTTCTTTGGTCATAGGCTTCCATTCAAAAAATTTCCCCATCTCGTTTAGCCAGACTATTAATTCTTCTAGCTTAAGACTACCAATATAGTCTGAAACATCAATCTTGATTGCTTCACTCCTTCCTTCCAAAGCCTAGAGAACTCAATCTTCATAACTCATTTCTTCCATCCTCTCTTCTATAGTTTCTTCATTTTGGTCAACACCTCTTTGGTTTCCCTCTTTATCTGATTCATTCCCTCCTTGCATTCCTTGATTATCTATTCACTCAATGAGTCATTCAATCTATCTTTACATATCCATCATCAATATTTGCATTGGTGTGACACCTCCTCTTCCTCTTTCTCTTCCTCTTCTTCTTCCTCTTCCTCTTCCTCTCCTAGCCATTTTCTTGCTTTGATACCAAATGATGTAGCACAAACACTCTCTGTTATCAATAAATTAAATCACAAGACAATTAACATAGATTTGAATCTTCAATATTTTTCCATTCATCCATCACTACTTCTACAATTCTCTGCAAACTCTTAAGTAACCAAAAAAATTAGAAAAAATAAGAAATCCAAAAATTACTCTTTTTGATAGTTTTTTCCCATAGCTATTTTTTGCCATTTTTTGGTAATTTTCGAAACAACACCTAAAAAGATGATTTTTTCCCTAAACATGCCCTCGACTAAGTTAGAATGAATATTCCAACTAATATCCAAAATTTGATAACATAAATTCAGATTTATTACAAAATAGAACTTTCTGAAAACTAGAGAAAAAACACTAAAAGGTGATTTCAAAGCCCGAGATGAAACTTTCAGGTCCTGAAAATGTACAAAAATAGATTCCACTAGATTTGAGATTAATTGGAAAAAGAAATTCCACCACCTGAGGCACACACCCAAAAATTTTTAGCAAAAACTTAGACCTGAGTCAAAAGTTATGACATCTAGAAGTTTCTGTATGAGTTTATGACCTATGGAAGGCCCTGCATAACTCACACTTCAATAGAAGAGGGAGCCATAAAAACTAAGACAATCACTTATAGATTTATATCAACTAGACAATAAAACAAATTTTATACATATTCAGTGTAGATTCACTGAATAGGAAAGGAACAGAGGAATAGGAGATTATATGGAATAGAAAATTATAGAATAGATTTTTCTCATCATGAGGAAGAGATATGAAAATAAATAAATTACACACACACACACACACATATATATATATATATATGTATATATCTATATGTATATATATATATATATCTATATGTATATATATGTATATATTTATATGTATATATATGTATGTATATATATGTATATATCTATATGTATATATATATATATATATATATATATATATATATATATATATATATATATATATATATATATATATATATATATATATGTATGTATGTATGTATGTATATCTATATATATATATGCACACACACACACACACACACACACACACACACACACACACACACACACACACACACACACACACACACACACACACATACATACATACATATATATATATATATATATACATACATACATAGATACATACATACATACATACATATATATATATACATATATATATATACATATATATATATACATATATATATATATATATATATATATATATATATATATATATATATATATATATATATATATATATATATATATATATGTATATACATATATATAGATATACATATGTATATATACATATACATATGATGTAGGAGCATCCTTGGTGTAAGGGCAATCTTGCATCACCCAAAAATATTTTTGTTTTTGTATTCAATAAGGGCTATCTTGTGCAGAGCTACTATTTATGAAAACTTGTTATTTTTAGTAAGTTGCCCTTACGATCTCGGAATGTCTGATTTTATATATGGAGGTTCATCTCAGTCATATCAGCCTGCCAGCAAAGTTTCATGGCTAGATCAGGTGTAGTTTTGAAGATATTGAAGATTTTCGATATTGGCAGCAGGGTACAGAAACTTCAAACTCAGTTTTGAAGGCTTTAGAAGCCCCGGATGAGGTTGAAAATTTGGGTGACGGACACTTTGCATTGGTTAAGCCTATAGAGCACTTCGTGGCATTTCCAGAATGGGGTTATAATAGCCAATCGGGTCAACAGGTGATGACTTATGGTCTTCGAAAGTTGGGTCACCTGAAATGGCAAAAAATAATTTTTCTTCAAAATTTATGTTTGGGTTTGAAAACTTATTTTGAGCCAACTTTGATGTAATAAATTATAAAATAAAATAATTCTAAGTTTGGTCGGCCCTAAGGGCTAAATTTCTAGAACCTTCTCAGGCGGTGGAAATTGCCTGTATAAAGAAGGCCCATAGTGTTGTCTAGGGTAGTTCTGGGTAGTAGATCTGGGTATTGATTCGAGGCTTTATCCTACAGAATATTGTAAGGGAATGCCCATGTGGCTTTGCATATTGTAATTCTGAAAGTTTGTAATTTCACATTTGTGGAGATATTAAAAAGTCAATTTTCTATTCTTGCATATTATTGTTGTTGTTTCTCTATTTCTGTTATGTGTTTGTGGTATTAAGGGGAGCACCCTTCATCAAGTAGTATTAGAGCAGGAGTTCTTGAGTGTGTAAATAGATCGTTGACTATGAGGCAGTTTGCACCAGGACCGTGGTTAGGGTTTCAGTGCGCATCGCGAAAATGCCTCCATGAATAGAACGTGGCGGAAGAGCTGGTGCTGTGACACCTGAGGTTAGAGAGCTGCAGAGACAAGTGTGAGCATTGCAAGAAGAGATTCATAGAGGAATGAATCTTAATGTCAGAGATGAAAGCGAGGATGAAGCCGAAGAAGAATATCAAGAAGGAGAAGCTGAAGTTGTGAATCAGGAGGAAGAAAGACTTTTTCAGGTGATTTCCAAGATTGGGAAAAGACCTAAGATTGAGGTTCCTACATTTTCTGGAAATCTTAACCCAGAGGAATTGATCGACCGGATCAATGAATGTGAGGAATATTTTGAGTATGAAGATGTTGAGGATCCTGATAGGGTCAAATTTACGAAGGCCAGACTGAAAGGTCATGCGAAGATCTGGTGGCAAGAGATTCAATTGGAGTGAAATAGAAGAGGGAAAGATAAAATCACAAGATGGGATCAGATGATGGATAAATTGAAGTGACAGTTCATTCTTGTTGATTATGAGCTTGACCTACTAAAGAAAATGCAAAGTTTGAAGCAAGCAGGAAGATCTGTTCAGGAGTATACAGAGGAGTTCTATCGACTCCTTATTAGAATAGGCCATCCAGAAGCTGAGAAGGAGAAATTTGCCCGATACCTTAATGTGTTAAGGCCAAGTATTCAGGAGGAGTTGAATCTGGTTCGAATGAATAGTATTGAGGAGGCATACCAATTTGCCCTAAAAGTAGAGGAAAAGCTAAACAAGAAGTTTGAGAGCAGACAAAATGGAAGAGGTCGTGGTGGAAGATCTGGTGGATGGTCATATGGTGGCCGAAATGATGATCCAAAAAAGAAGGATGAGGCCAGTAGCAGTCATAATCAGAGAGGAAATAATTCCAATCATTTCCATGATCAGAGTAATAGAGATTAGAGAGGAAGAGGAAGAAGACAAGGATCTAGAAGAGGAGGCTTTCGTGGAACATGTTTTCACTGTGGAGAAGAAGGTCATAGGGCATTTGAATGTCCTCAGTGCCAAGGTAGAACAGACAGGAGAAATGAAGGCTAGACCAGAGTTGCACATGTAGATGAAGATGCTAGATCATCAAATTCTAAAGATGCTAAAAGAGGAGAAACGCTAATTAACAGAAGAGTCTTGCTGAGTGGTGAGAATGAACCTGAACAAAGGAGGAGCCTATTTCACACTAGATGAAAGTGTGAGGGTAAATACTGTGCTGTGATTATCGATAGTGGAAGCACTGACAATTTGGTGTCAGAAGAGATGGTGACAAAGTTGAAGCTCAAGAGACAGAAACACCCACATCCATATCAGATTGCCTGGGTGCAGGATGACCACAAGGTCATGGTCAGTGAACAGTGCCTGCTAAAGTTCAAGATTGGTGGGTACCAAGATGAGGTACTATGTGATATCATCTTTATGGATGCATGTCATATGTTGTTGGGTGGACCATGGTAATTTGATAGATGTGTTGTACATGATGGTCGTGCAAATACCTATTCCCTGACAAAGGATGGAGTGTGACATAAGCTAAAGCCATTGAAGGAGACCGAAGAAAATGTATGTGGTAATGCAAGAATAATATTTGTTGATAGAAGAAAATTCCTAGATGGTATGAGGCATGAGCATGTGTGTTTTTCTTTAATTTCAAAAGTTGGTAAAGAAGAAGTAGAGGATGTACTTGTAGAGGTTGTAGATTTGTTGAATGAGTTTCAAGATATTGTATCTGATAATGTACCTAATGGATTACCACTGGTAAGTAAGATTAGTCATCAGATGGATTTGATTCCAAGAGCCAGTTTGCCAAACAAGGTAGCACACAGAATGACACCAGCAGAAAGTGAAGAGTTGAATAGACAAGTACACGAGTTATTGCAAAAGAGGTTGATTCAAGAGAGTTTGAGTCCTTGTACTGTACCAGCGGTATTAGCACCAAAGAAGAATGGAGAGTGGAGGATGTGTATAGATTCTAGAGCAATAAACAAGATCACAATCAAGTATAGGTTTCCATTGCCACAAATGGATGATATTATGGATTGTTTGAGTGGGGCTATGTATTTCTCAAAGATAGATCTGAAGAGTGGATATCACCAGATTCAGATCAGAGAAGGAGATGAATGGAAGACTGCCTTCAAGATAAAGGAAGGACTGTATGAGTGGTTAGTCATGCTTTTGGGCTAACCAATGCACCGAGCACTTTCATGGGGCTCATGAATGAGGTTCTGAAAGAATTTCTGGGTAAGTTTGTCATTGTTTACCTAGATGATATTTTGATCTTTAGCAAGACATTAGAGGAACATATGATGCATATTCGTATGGTGTTTGAAAAGTTGAGAGATGAAAAATTGTTGATTAATTTAAAGAAGTACAGTTTTGTGAAGAAATAGTTAGTGTATTTGAG
Organism: Chamaecyparis obtusa; assembly: GCA_027943335.1. Classification (NCBI taxonomy): domain Eukaryota; kingdom Viridiplantae; phylum Streptophyta; class Pinopsida; order Cupressales; family Cupressaceae; genus Chamaecyparis; species Chamaecyparis obtusa. Next base: position 45,581 of record BSBK01013600.1, on the reverse strand, counting down.
ATTTGTAGTTTCAAAAGAAGGTCTAAAAATGGACCTAGAGAAGGTACAGGCTATCCTTGAATGGCCTACTCCAAGGAGTGCTACTGAGGTAAGATCTTTTCATGGTTTGGCTATCTTTTACAGAAAGTTTATCAAAAATTTTAGCATTATTTGTGGACCCTTGACTGAAACAATGAGAGGGGATAGAAAAGAGTTTAAGTGGACTAATGGGGTAGAAAAGAGTTTTCAATTGTTGAAACAAAAAGTTACAGAACAACCTATTTTAGCACTTCCAGATTTTAATAAGGTGTTTCAAGTAGATTGTGATGCTAGTGGTACTGCAATAGGAGCGGTTATGAGCCAAGAAGGTAAACCTATTGCGTATTTTAGTGAGAAGTTAAATGATGCCAAGAGGAAGTATTTTGTCTATGATTAGGAATTTTATGCTACAGTTCAGGCATTAAAGAAGTGGAGATATTATCTTTTTGATAAAGAGTTTGTTTTGTATACTGATCATCAAGCTTTACAATATTTGAATAGTCAAAGAAAGTTGAATTAGAGGCATTTGAAATAGGTTGAGTTTTTGCAGAGTTATACATTTGTTTTGAAACATAGAAGTGGAAAGTCTAACAAGGTTGCAGATGCTCTTAGCAGAAGGCAACTATTGCTGATAGAGATGCAGATTGAGGTGGTTGGGTTCAAGGAACTTAAGAATTTGTATCCATAGGATCTTGATTTTGGTGGAGCTTGGAAAGCTTGTAAAGAACCTGTTACTCTAGATAGGATGAAGTGGCTGGATTTTATCATCCAGGATGATATGCTATTCAGAGGGAGTCAGTTGTGCATTCCAAGAAGTTCTATGAGGGAGAATCTCATCAAAGAGAAGCATAGTGGAGGATTGGCTAGACATTTTGGTCATGATAAAACCGTTGCTTTGGTTAGTGAAAATTATTATTGGCCATAGTTACAGCAAGATGTGAAGAAGTTTGTACAGAGTTGTAGAGTATGTCAGATGGCAAAAGGAGTGAAGCAAAATATAGGGTTGTATCAACCATTACCTGTACCAGAGAAGCCTTGGGAGGATATCAGTATGAAATTTGCTCTTGGTTTACGAAAGACATAGCGGGGACATGATTCAATTTTTGTAGTAGTTGATAGATTTTTGAAGATGACACATTTTATTCCCTACAAAAAGACTAATGATGTTGTTCATGTAGCATAATTGTTTTTTAGAAAAGTAGTGAGACTACATGGTTAGCCAAAGACCATAGTTTCAAATAGAGACACTAAGTTTGTTGAATATTTCTGGCATACATTGTGGTAGAATTTGAAGGAAGATTTGAAGTTCAGTTCATCACATCATCCACAGACTGATGGATAGACATAGATGGTGAATAGAAGTTTGGGAAATTTGCTGAGATATTTGGTTGAAGATAAGCCAACAGGATGGGATTTGATTTTGCCACAGGCAGAATTTGCATACAATAATTCTGTCAACAGGAGCACTGGTAAATCACCATTCTAGATTGTATATGGAAGTAGTCCAAGAAATGCATCTGAGTTGAGAAAGATAAATAAAGGAGAAATAAGTAGTGCTGAAGCTGAAGATTTTGTAGAGCACTTGAAGAACATCCATGAGGAGGTGAGAAAGCATATTACCAAGATGAATGTGTAGTATAAGGCTAAGGCAGATGAGAAAAGGAGGCATAAAGAATTTCAGGTTGGAGATGAAGTCATGGTTCATTTGTGAGAGGAGCGATTTTTGGTTGGTACATATAACAAGTTGAAAATGAAGAAGTTTGGACCATGTACGATACTGAAGAAGCATGATTCAAGAAATGCATATGAGGTAGAATTACCTACTGAGCTGAATATTTCACTAGTGTTTAACATTTCAGATTTGATAGAGTATCATGAAAGAAGTGTTGAAGATGAGGTTGCAGTAGCATAGTGGAGTATTCCAGCAACCGGTTCAGATAAAAAGGAGATTGAAGACATACTAGATAGTCATGTTGGCAGAAGCACAAGGAATAGGACATATGAAGAGTATTTGGTCAAATGGAAAGGATGACCTGTAGAAGATTCATCATGGCTAACAAAGGAGGAGGCTAACCGTCTTAGTTTTCCTCTGCACACTTGAGTCATGATAGGGTCACTTCTTAAATTACCCCAGGTGTCTGATGCAAGAGCATCCTGGGTGTAAGGGCAATCTTGCATCACCCAAAAATGTTTCTATTTTTATATTCAATAAGGGCTATCTTGTGCAAAGTTGCTATTTATGGAAACTTGCTATTTTTAGTAAGTTGGCCTTACGATCTCAGAATGTCTGATTTTACATATGGAAGTTCATCTCAGTCATATCAGCCTACCAGCAAAGTTTCATGGCTAGATCAGGTGTAGTTTTGAAGATATTGAAGATTTTCGGTATTGGCAGCAGGGTACAGAAACTTTGAACTCAATTTTGAAGGCTTTAGAGGCCTCGAATGAGGTTGAAAATTTGGGTGATGGGCACTTTGCGTTGGACAACCTTTAGAGCACTTCGTGACATTTCCAGAATGGGGTTATAATAGCCAATCGGGTCAACGGGCGATGACTTATGGTCTTCGGAAGTTGGGTCACCTGAAATGGCGGAAAATATTTTTTCTTCAAAATTTTTGTTTGGGTTTGAAAACTCATTTTGAGCTGACTTTGATGTAATAAATTGTAAAATAAAATAATTCTAGGTTTGGTCAGCACTAAGGGCTAAATTTCTAGAACCTTCTTGGGTGGTGGAAATTGCCTGTATAAAGAAGGCCCATAGTGTTGTCTAGGGCAGTTCTGGGTAGTAGATTTGGGTATTGATTCGAGGTTTTATCCTACAGAATATTGTAAGGGAATGCCCATGTGGCTCTGCATATTGTAATTCTAAAATTTTGTAATTCCACATTTGTTGAGATAATAGGAAGTCAATTTTATGTTCTTGCATATTATTGTTATTGTTTCTCTATTTCTGTTATGTGTTTGTGGTATTAAGAGGAGCACCATTCATCAACATATGTATATATATACATATACATATACTTATAGATATATGTATGTATATATATCTATATGTGTATATATGTAAATATATATATAGGTACATATATACATACATACATACATACATACATATATATATATATATACATATTATATATATATATATATATATATATATATATATATATATATATATATATATATTTGTGTATATATATATATATGTATATATCTATATATATGTATATATATATATATATGTAGATATATAAATATATATATAGATTTATGTATATATATGTATATACATATATATGTATATATATATATATATACACACACACACAAATATATATATATATACATATATATATATATATACATATATATATATATATATATATATACATATATATTTATATATATACATATATTTATGTATATATATACATATATATGTATATATATACATATATATACATATATATGTATATATATACATATATATGTATATATATACATATATATGTATATATATGTATATATATACATGTATATATATACATATGTATGTATATATATATGTATATATATACATATGTGTATATATATATGTGTATATATGTACATATATATGTACATATATATATATATGTACATATATATATATATGTATATATATATATATATGTATATATATATATATATGTATATATATATATATATATGTATATATATATATATATGTATATATATATATATATAATATTCACCCCTGGGCAGGAATTATAGGCAGGCAGGTGTCCTTTTTTAGATAGTTCACGAATTTGCACTTTTTGAGCGAGCTGGCTCTGGGTTTTAGATTATTCCCAATCTACGCAGGGATGTTATAGATACATACATACATACATACATACATATGTATGTATGTATACATACATACATACATATGTATGTATACATGCATACATACATACATATATACATACATACATACATACATACATATATATATATATATATATATATATATATATATATATATATATATATATATATATATATATATATATGTGTGTGTGTGTGTGTGTGTGTATATATATATATATATTGTTGGATACAATTGTCTGAAGGGCATTGTTGGATTAGCTATGTGTTCTCTTTGATGTCACACAAATGTCATATTAATTATTGCTTTCAGTATCTACTAAATTCAATAAGTCAGCTAAGCGCTTCTCAGTATCTATCGAGTTTAGTCGATCAGCTAAGCAGTTCTCAATATCTACCGAGCTCAGTCGGTCATCTAGGCAATTTTTAATGTCTACCGAGTTCTCTCAGGTGTCTAAAAGAAACATGACAAGATAACAGTGTTAACCGAGCCTCCTCGATTATTGAAGGAAAATTAGTGGTTACCGAGCTCTCTCAGTCTCCAAATGATGTTGCAGAATTTGATGTGGTTACTGTGTTCTCTCGATCACCGAAGGAAATCTTTTCAAGATTAATGTTTACCAAGCAAGGTCGGCCCTTTCAAGGAATTTTGTTATTATAGTTTTTTTATCCTGGCTGACTATTATAATAATTATTAGTGCCAACTTGACAATCTAAATAATTATTAAATGGCATATATATATAGAAGGTCAAATGGTGAATAAGAAATATATAGCATGCAGAAATCATTTTGAAGAAAGGTGTGTGCAAATTTTGAAGGATGGTCAGATATCCTTGAGGAGCAGCAAAGATTTAATTGATCAGTAAGGATCTAGTGAAACAAAATAGAGATCTATATTCAGCAATTCAGTTGTAGGTTATTTCATTGTTACTCTCTAGCAATTGTAGCAGTGATATCAAAATCTCTTAACCGAGTTGGTTTAACAACCATTTTGTAAATCCTCTAACAAGGTAACAGTTCTATTGAATTGTTTCAAGACCTCTTACAAGGCCACTCCTAGCAGGGTGATTAAATCCTCTAACAAGGTCACACCTAATAGTGTGTTTTGTAACCTTTTACCGGGTTGGCTTCTAATCGGGCATCACTTCAGAAGAGTGAAAAATAGTAACTAGTTACATTGGTGGTTTTTCCCATATTGGGTTTCCATGGTAAATCTGGTGTCTCTTGTGTTCATGTTATTTTCTTTATTCATGTAAGTTAATCAGTGATGAATGCTTAAGAACAGTTTAATTATTACACACTTCAAGGATCAAGTTTTTAGCATTTCTCTGTATATTTACCGAGTGGCACAATAAATAATTTGTTAAGATATTTAAGGGATCACTGGTAATATTTTATGGTTAACTGATTCACCCCCCCTCTCAGTTACTGCATCTATATTTCCAATAATTGGTATCAGAGATTTTGGTGCTTGCAGGAAGGGTTTCAAGGACCTAAGATAAAGATCAGGATGTCTTACAAAAGAGAAATTTCAAGGCTTAACAGAAATAAATTTTTAGCATGGCAAGGTCTCATGAGATTACATTTGGCTTCCGTTGGGGATTTAGGATGCAAATATATTGATCAAGAATATACAATTCCTACTGGTACATTGACTATTGAAGACATTACAAAGAAAAAGAACCATAACACTATGATGATAGACATTGCATTAGCTCTTAGCTATGAAGAATTTGATGAAATCAAACACTGCACAACTGCTCATGAAATGTGGAACAAGTTGAAGAAAATCTATGGCGGTGATGATAATGTGAAGAGAGCCAAAGCAGAGAGCCTAAGAGGACAGTTTGATCAAATGAAAATGAGAGAAGAAGAAAATATTGCAAAATATGTTGAAAGGATCAAGACAAGTGTTAGTGCAATCAGAGCTTCTGGAGGAAAAATTGATGATGAAACGGTTATAAGTAAGGTTCTTAGAACATTACTCCCTATTTATGCAATAATAGTTTCTGCTATTCAAGAAAGAAGATGTGAAGAAAATCACAATATAACTTTGGATGCCTTAGTTGGAAGATTGACAGCCTTTGAACTGGATAACTATGACAACTATGTTCCAACTTCTAAAAATATTGAATCATCTTTTGAGGCCAAACTTTCACTCAAGAAAGGGAAGAAAATCCAATCAGAAAGTGAAGAAGAATCAGAGGAAAGTTCTGATAGTGATCTTGAAGTTATTGAAGTATTACTTACAAAGAAGTATTCAAGAGGCAGAGGAAAATATAGAGGTAAAACTCCCTTAATCTATTTTTCATGTGAAGAAATTGGTCATATTGCAGCTAGGTGTCCAAACAAGAAAAGAAAAGATGAGAAGAAAAATTACAAGTACAATGGCAAGAAAAATTTCAAATCATTCAAGGATAAAGGTAAGAAAACATGCTTTTTAGCTAAAGATTCGGATGATAGTGAAGAAGAAATTGTTTTCATTGCTGTAAAAGATGAATCTGATAATGATGAAGATGAGATGGCACTTATCTCTCATATAAGAAAGAATGATACATGGATTATAGATAGTGGATGTTCACATCATATGACTGGTGACAGGACCAAGTTTGAACACTTTGAAAACTTTGATGGTGGTAATGTAAGGTTTGGAAACAATGAACCCTGTTGTATAAAAGGAAAGGGATGAATTTCATTAACCAAAGAACTTATATGTGATAATGCATATTGGGTCAAAGGACTAAAGCATAATCTTCTAAGTGTAGCACAGCTAATCAACATTGGATTCAAGGTTGAATTCATGAATGACAAAGCAAGACTACTGGATGACAAAGGAAAATTGATAGGATCAGGCAAACAAACCAAAGGTAACCTGTTTTATCTTGATCTTGGTGATTACTCATGTTTTATTGCTAAAATTGAAGAAAGTTGGTTATGGCACAAAAGGTTATGTCATGTAAATTTTGACAACATGATGAAAATAAGCAAATTCAAGAAAGTAAGAGGTATTCCTACTTTGAAGAAACCTGATGTTGGTCTATGCAAGAATTGTCAAATTGGTAAAATGGGAAAGTCTAGTTTCAAAAGTAAAAACTATCAGTATAAAGATATTTTATAAATTGTGCATACTAATTTATGTGGACCTATTGGAATTGAGAGCTATACCGGAGAAAAATTCTTTATTCTCTTTGTTGATGATTATTCTAGAATGATGACTATTATGGATTTAAGAGAAAAGTATGAAGCATTTGAGAGGTTCAAATAGTATTTAGCAAGAGTAGAAAAGGAAATAGGAAAAAGAATAAAATTCTTGAGATCAGACAAAGGTGGTGAATTCATCTCCCATGAATTCAATAATTTTTGCATTGAAAGAGGAATCAAAAGACAGGTATCAGCCCCGAGAACTCTTGAGCAGAATGGAATAGTTGAAAGAATGAACAGATCTATCATGGACTGTGCAAGGACTCTAATGATTGAAAAGAAAATTGCTATAAAATATTGGAAGGAAGCTATCAGCACTGCAGTTCATACCTTGAACCGAGCACAGCTGAGAAAAGACACATTCAAGACTCCATATGAGCTATGGTATGGCTACAAACCAAATGTAAGTTACCTAAAAGTATTTGGTAGTAAATGTTACATCCTAAAAGAATCTAGAAAAGGAAAATTTGATGTAAAAAGTGATGAAGGAATATTTTTGGGATATTCTTGCAAAAGTAAGGCATATAGATGTCTAAATTTGTCTACTCACAAAATCATAGAAAGTGCACATGTGAGAATTGATGAGTTTGCAGAAAAGATTGAAGAAGAAAGAAAAAAGGAACCAGAGGACTACAGAAAATTTGTTTACATCGAACCTGATACATTGCCAGAGACATGTAAGGAGACTACATCTACTGAGCCCAGAATAGTAACCGAGTCACAAGAAGAAGTTCTAACCGAGTCACAAAGTACTGAGTCTCAGTCTGAAGCTATGGAGCAAGTATCTACCAAGCCTGAGCAATCTGAACCTAAAGATGAAGAAGATGACAATGTAACTCATTCAAGAAGCAAGGAACCTGTATTAGCCAAGTACGTTAGAAAGCATCATAAACCAGATCATATTATTGGAAACAAATTAGATGGTACTATGACAAGAAGTAAACTAAAAGGTACATGTTTATTTGCTGATTTTGAACCTAAAATGTCAAAGATGCATTAGAAAATGAAAGTTGGATTGAGGCTATGAATGAAGAAATAGAGCAAATAGAGAAAAAAAAGACATGGACTCTTGTACCTAGGCCTAAAGATAAAAATGTAATAGGGACAAAATGGGTATTCAAAAATAAATTGAATGAAGATGGTCAAGTATCAATATATAAACCAAGATTGGTATGTAAAGGATATTCTCAAGAAGAATGAATAGATTATGGAGAGACTTTTGCTCCTGTTCCAAGATTAGAAGGTGTGAGAAATTTACTTGCATATGCAACACATAAAGGATTTAAGGTATATCAGATGGATATCAAATCTGCTTTTCTCAGTGGTATTCTTGAGGAAGAAGTCTACATTGAGCAAGTTGAAGGTTTTATTGATCCAGACAAAAGGGATATGGTCTACAAATTACACAAAGCATTGTATGGTCTGAAACAAGCTCCTAGAGCATGGTATGAAAGATTACATAACTATCTTACTCAGATTAATTTCAAAAGGGCTAATGACAACATCAATTTATACATCAAAGAAGGATCAGATAACAAAATTGTTTTCATAGAAATATTTGTGGATGATACTGTGTTTACAGGAAATGATGATCAGTGCAAAGAATTTTCAGAGCTTATGAACAAATAATTTGAAATGTATATGTTTGGTCAAATAAAATTCTCTATTGAACTTCAGATTCAGCAGAACAAAAATGGTATCTACATTACTCAGTCTAAATATATCAAGGAAATACTTAAGAAATTTGGTATGGAAGATTCAAAACTAGTTGGTACACCCATGTGTACTGGACTGAAGCTTACCAAAGATGATGATTCAAAAGAAGTAGATCAAACCTTATATAGATCAATGATTGGAAAATTATAGTATGTAGTACACACAAGGCCTGATATTGCCTTAGCAGTTGGAATAGTGGCAAGATTCTCGGCTAAACTCAGAGAAAATCACATGATGGCAATCAAAAGAATCTTGAGGTATTTAAGGGGAATTAAAGATTATGGCTTGTGGTATAAAGTTGGAGGCAATCTAGATTTAAAAGTGTTTACTGATGCTGATTGGACAGGAAACATTGATGATAGAAAGAGTACAAGTGGTGGTGCATTCTTTCTTGGCAAGAGATTAGTATCTTGGACTAGTAAAAAGCAAAATTCTACATCCCAATCCATAGCAGAAATAGAATATGTTGCTACAGTAGTAAACTACTCTAATATTAGATGGTTTAAATAACTTTTGGAAGGCATGAAGGTTGAGATCAAAGAACCAGTTGTTATGTTTTGTGATAATACAAGTTCAATAAATATTTCAAAGAATCCAGTAATGCATTCCAAAACTAAGCACATTGTAATTAAATATCACTTTGTCAGAGAATTGGTGCAGGACAAGGAAATCAAATTAGAATATATTCATACAAAAGAACAAATTGCAGATATCTTCACCAAAACACTACCTAAGGATGCATTCTTGTATCTAAGAGGCAAGTTAAGGGTCACTCCCCTGTCTGAGGTTCACTAAATAAAGTTTTAGTGATGCATCAACCAGAACATGTTGAAGATCAATCAGTTGATGCAGCATAGTCAGGGAATCATTGCATATGAATTAGTACATAAGGTAAATTGATATTTACCGAAACTATGTAAATTGTCTTTGGCATGTGTTGTCAAAGAGGGAGAGTTTGCTGTCATTTCAAGAAATTTCTAAGAAGAATAATTTGAGAAGTTAAGAGGGAGAGTTCTCAGTCAGAGAAAGAAGGTTGAAGATGATGGAATCATAATGAAGCTTAGGATATGTTTCTTACTCTTGGTTTCTCTATGAAATTTCATTGTGCTATGACATGTTGTGTTGCCATCAATGCCAAAGAGGGAGATTGTTGGATACAATTATTTGAAGGACATTGTTGGATTAGCTATGTGTTGTTTTTGATGTCACACAAATGTCATATCAATTATCGCTTTCAGTATCTATAGAGTTCAGTCAGTCAGCTAAGTGGTTCTCAGTATCTAGCGAGTTCAGTCAGTCAGCTAAGCAGTTCTCAGTATCTACCAAGCTCAGTCGGTCAGCTAGGTAGTTTTTAGTGTCTACCGAGTTCTCTCGGGTGTCTAAAGGAAACATGATAGGATAACAGTGTTAACCGAGCCTCCTCGGTTATCGAAGGAAAATTAGTGGTTACTGAGCTCTCTCGGTCTCCAAAGGATGTTGCAGAATTCACTATGGTTACCGAGTTCTCCCAGTCACCGAAGGAAATCTTTTCAAGATTAATATTTACCGAGCAAGGTCAGCCCTCTCAAAGAATTTTGTTGTTACAGTTTGTTTATCCCAGCCGACTGTTATAATAATTATTAGTGCTGACTTGACAATCTAAATGATTATGAAATGGCATATATATAGAAGGTCAAATGGTGAATAAGAAATATATAGCATTCAGAAATCATTTTGAAGAAAGGTGTGTGTGAATTTTGAAGGATGGTCAGATATCCTTGATGAGTAGAAAAGATTTAATTGATCAGTAAGGATCTAGTGAAATAGAACAGAGATCTATATTCAACAATTCAGTTGCAGGTTATTTCATTGTTACTCTCTAGCAATTGTAGCAGTGATATCAAAATCTCTTAACCGAGTTGGTTTAACAACTATTTTGTAAATCCTCTAACAAGGTAACAGTTCTATTGAATTGTTTCAAGACCTCTTACAAGGCCACTCCTAGCAGGGTGATTAAATCCTCTAACAAGGTCACACCTAACAGTGTGTTTTGTAACCTTTTACCGGGTTGGCTTCTAACTAGGCATCACTTCAGAAGAGTGAAAAATAGTAACTAGTTACATTGGTGGGTTTTTCCATATTGGGTTTCTATGGTAAATCTGGTGTCTCTTGTGTTCATGTTATTTTCTTTATTCATGTAAGTTAATTAGTGATGAATGCTTAAGAATAGTTTAATTATTATACACTTCAAGGATAAAGTTTTCAACATTTCTTTGTATATTTACCGAGTGGCACAGTAAATAATTTGTTAAGATATTTAAGGGATCAGTGATAATATTTTATGGTTAACTGATTCACCCCCCCCTCTCAGTTACTACATCTATATTTCCAACAATATATATATATATAGATATAGATATAGATATAGATATAGAGATACATATACATATACATATACATATACATATGTATATGTATGTATGTATATGCATATATATAGTATGTATATATATGTGTGTGTGTGTGTGTGTGTGTGGATATGGATATGGATATGGATATGGATATATACACATACATACATACATATGTATGTATGTATGTATGTATATGGAGAATATATGTAAAGTTTATATTTGAATAATAACTCTAAATAATTTTTGTTTCATTTTTTTTCAAAACTTTATATTTATATTAATATTAACTTGTTCAAAATGGCTCCCGTAGAAAGAACCGGGAAAGAAAACTTTTTTCATGTTAGTTGGCATTAATGTATTTATAGCATATTCCTAATCTCTTTCTATAGCCTTAAGACATGATAGTTGGCGTTGTGTAGGAAAAGGAAGAGTAAATATAAATAATGTAGTAGTGTCAAGTGTCGTACAAGAAGTAAATCCACGCTCTCCTTAGGGTTGATTTTAATAATGAGGTAAGGATTTTGGGCTTAAATATGTTAACTGCCAAATATATTCTGAACTCTTCATTAATTGAATTGGATGCTTAATAATGTATGTTATTCACTGGTTGGAGACATGAGATCTATAGTTATATTTTTAATATAAAATTGATGCAGGAGCATCCTGGGTGTAAGAGCAATCTTGCATCACCCAAAAATATTTCAAAATATTTCTATTTTTGTATTCAATAAGGGCTATCTTGTGCAGAGTTGCTATTTATGGAAACTGGCTATTTTTAGTAAGTTGGTCTTATGATCTTGGAATGTTCTAATTTTACATGTGGAGGTTCATCTCAGTCATATCAGCCTGCCAACAAAGTTTCATGGCTAGATCAGGTCTAGTTTTGAAGATATTGAAGATTTTTGGTATTAGTAACAGGGTACAGAAACTTCAAACTCAGTTTTGAATGCTTTAGAGGCCCTGGATGAGCTTGAAAATTTGGGTGATGGGTGCTTTGTATGGGTTAAGCCTATAGAGTACTTCATGGCATTTCCAAAATGGGGTTATAACAGCCAATCGGGTCAACGGGTGATGACTTATGGTCCTCGGAAGTTGGGTCACCTGAAATGGTGAAAAATAATTTTTTTTCAAAATTTCTGTTTGGGTTTCAAAACTCATTTTGAGCCGACTTTGATGTAATAAATTGTAAAATAAAATAATTCTAAGTTTGGTCGGCCCTAAGGGCTAAATTTCTAGAACCTTCTCGGGCGGTGGGAATTGCCTATATAAAGAAGGCTGTAGTGTTGTCTAGGGCAGTTCCGGGTAGTAGATCTAGGTATTGATTCTAGGCTTTGTCCTACAAAATATTGTAATTCTAAAAGTTTGTACTTCCACATTTGTGGAGATAATAAGAAGCCAATTTTTTATTCTTGCATATTATTGTTGTTGTTTCTCTATTTCTATTATGTGTTTCTGGTATTAAGGGGAGCACCCTTCATCAAGTGGTATTAGAGTAGGAGTTCTTGAGTGTGTAAACAGATCACCGACTATGAGACAGTTTGCACCAGGACCGTGGCTAGGGTTTCAGCATGCATCATGAAAATGCCTCCACAAAGAGAACATGGCAGAAGAGTTGGTGCTGTGACACCTGAGGTTAGAGAGCTGTAGAGACAAGTGCAAGCATTGCAAGAAGAGATTCACCAAGGAATGAATCTTAATGTCAGAGATGAAAGCGAGGATGAAGCCGAAGAAGAATATCAAGAAGGAGAAGCTGAAATTGTGAACCAGGAGGAATAAAGACTTTTTCGGGCGATTTCCAAGATTGGGAAAAGACCTAAGATTGAGGTTCCTACATTTTCTAAAACTCTTAACCCAGAGAAATTTATTGACTAGATCAATGAATGTGAGGAATATTTTAAGTATGAAGATGTTCAGGATCCTGATAGGGTCAAATTTGCGAAGGCCAGACTGAAAGGTCATGCGAAGATCTAGTGGCAAGAAATTCAATTGGAGTGAAATAGAAGAGGGAAAAATAAAATCACAAGATGGGATCAGATGGTGGATAAATTGAAGCGACAGTTCATTCCTGTTGATTATGAGCTTGACCTACTAAAGAAAATGCAAAGTTTGAAGCAAGCAAGAATATCTATTCAGGAGTATACAGAGGAGTTCTATCGACTCCTGATCAGAACAGGCCATGCAGAAGCTGATAAGGAGAAAGTTGCCGATACCTTAATGGGTTAAGGCTAAGCATTTAGGAGGAGTTGAATTTGGTTTGAATGAATGGTATTGAGGAGGCATACCAGTTTGCCCTAAAAGTAGAGGAAAAGCTGAACAAGAAGTTTGAGAGCAGACAAAATGGAAGAGCTCATGGTGGAAGATTTGGTGGACGGTCATATGGTGGCCGAAATGAAGATTCGAAAAAGAAGGATGAGGTCAGTAGTAGCCATAATCAGAGAGGAAATAATTCCAATCATTTCCAAGATCAGAATAATAGAGATCAGAGGGGAAGAGGAAGAGGACAAGGTTCAGGAAGAGGAGGCTTCCGTGGAACATGTTTTCACTATAGAGAAGAAGGTCATAGGGCATTTGAATGTCCTCAGTGCCAAGGCAGAACAGATAGGAGAAATTAAGGCCAGGCTAGAGTTGCACATGTAGATGACGATGCCAGATCATCAAATTCTAAAGATGCTAAAAGAGGAGAAATGCTAATTAATAGAAGAGTCTTGCTAAGTGGTGAGAACGAACCTGAACAAAGGAGGAGCCTGTTTCACACTAGATGCAAGTGTGAGGGTAAATGCTATGATGTGATTATTGATAGTGGAAGCACTAACAATTTATTGTGAGAAGAGATGGTGAAAAAGTTGAAGCTCAAGAGATAGAAACACTCACATCCATATCAGATTGTCTAAGTGCAAGATGACCACAAGGTCATGGTCAGTATACAGTGCTTGGTAAAATTCAAGATTGGTGTGTACCAAGATGAGGTACTATGTGATATCATCTCTATGGATGCATGTCATATATTGTTGGGTAGACCATGGTAGTTTGACAGATGTGTTGTACAAGATGGTCATATGAATACCTTTTCCCTAACAAAGGATGGAGTGTGACATAAGCTAAAGCCATTGAAGGAGACCGAAGAAAAGGTATGTGGTAATGCAAGAATAACATTTGTTGATGGAAGAAAAAGTCCTAGATGGTATGAGGCATGGGCATGTGTGTTTTGCTTTAATTCCAAAATTTGGTAAAGAAGAAGTAGAGGATGTACCTATAGAGGTTGTAGATTTGTTGAATGAGTTTCAAGATATTGTATCTGATAACGTACCTGATGGATTACCACTGGTAAGGAAGATTAGTCATCAGATAGATTTGATTCCAGGAGCCAGTTTTCCAAACAAGGCAGCACACAGAATGACACCAGCAGAAAGTGAAGAGTTGAACAGACAAGTACATGAGTTATTTCAGAAGGGGTTGATTCGAGAGTGTCTGAGTCCCTGTGCTATACCAACAGTATTAGCACCAAAGAAGAATGGAGAATGGAGGATGTGTACAGATTCCAGAGCAATAAACAAGATCACAATCAAGTATAGGTTTTCATTGCTAGGAATGGATGATATTATGGACTATTTGAGTGGAGCTATGTATTTCTCAAAGATAGATCTAAAGAGTGGATATCACCAGATTCAAATCAGAGAAGGAGATGAATGGAAGACTACCTTCAAGACAAAGGAAGGACTGTATGAGTGGTTAGTCATGCCTTTTGGGCTAACCAATGCATCGAGCACTTTCATGTGGCTCATAAATGAGGTTCTGAAAGAATTTTTGGGTAAGTTTGTCATTGTTTACCTAGATGATATTTTAATTTTTAACAAGACATTGGAGGAACATATGATGCATATTCATATAGTGTTTGAGAAGTTGAGAGATGAGAAATTGTTGATTAATTTGAAGAAGTGCAGTTTTGTGAAGAAAGAGTTAGTGTATTTGAGATTTGTAGTTTCAGCAGAAGGTCTAAAAATGGACCCAGGGAAGGTACAGGCTATCCTTGAATGGCCTACTCCAAGGAGTGCTACTAAGGTAAGATCTTTCCATGGTTTGGCTAGATTTTACAAAAATTTTAGCAGTATTTATGGTCCCTTGACTGAAACAATGAGAGGGGATAGAAAAGAGTTTAAGTGGACTAATGGGGCAGAAAAGATTTTTCAATTGTTGAAACAAAAAGTTACAGAACAACCTATTTTAGCACTTCTAGATTTTAATAAGGTGTTTCAAGTAGATTGTGATGCTAGTGGTACTGCAATAGGAGCTATTATGAGCCAAGAAGGTAAACCTATTGCTTATTTCAGTGAGAAGTTAAATGATGCCAAGAGGAAGTATTCTATTTATGATCAGAAATTTTATGCTATAGTTTAGGCATTAAAGAAGTGGAGACATTATCTACTTCCTAAGGAGTTTATTTTGTATACTGATCATGAAGCTTTGCAATATTTGAATAGTCAAGGAAAGTTGAATCAGAGGCATTTGAAATGGGTTGAGTTTTTGCAGAGTTATACATTTGTTTTGAAAGACAGAAGTGGAAAGTCTAACAGGGTTGCAGATGCTCTTAGCAGAAGGAAACTATTTCTCACAGAGATGTAGATTAAGGTGGTTGGGTTCAAGGAACTCAAGAATTTGTATCTAGAGGATCCTAATTTTGGTGAAGCTTGGAAAACTTGTATAGAACCTGTTACTCTAGACAAGATGAAATGGCTGGATTTTATCATCCAAGATGATATGCTATTTAGAGGGAGTCAGTTGTGCATTTCATGAAGTTCTATGAGGGAGAATCTCATCAAGGAGAAGCATAGTGGTGAAAAGAGTGAAGCAAAATATAGGGTTGTATTAGCCATTACCTATACCAGAGAAGCCTTGGGAGGATATCAGTATGGACTTTGTTCTTGGTTTACCGAGAACTCAGCGGGGACATGATTCAATTTTTGTGGTCGTTGATAGATTTTCAAAGATGGTACATTTCATTCCCTGCAAGAAGACTAATTGATGAAGGGTGCTCCCCTTAATACCACAAACACATAATAGAAATAGAGAAACAACAACAATATTATGCAAGAACAGAAAATTGGCTTCTTATTATCTCCACAAATGTGGAATTACAAACTTTAAGAATTACAATATGCAAAGCCACATGGGCATTCCCTTACAATATTCTATAGGACAAAGCCTCGAATCAATACCCAGATCTACTACCCAGAACTATTCTGAATTGCCTAAGACAATAATACAGCCTTCCTTATATAGGCAATTTTTCCACCACCTGGGAAGGTTCCAGAATTTTAGCCAATAAGGCCAACCAAACTTAAAATTATTTTATTTTTCATTTTATTACATCATAGTCAGCTCAAGATAACCTTTGAAACCCGAACGAAAATTTTGAAGAAAATTATTTTCTGCCATTTTAGGTGGCCCAACTTCTGAAGACCATAAGTCATCACCAGTTGACCCGATCGGCTATTATAACCCCATTTCAGAAATGTCACGAAGCACTCTACAAGCTAGACCTGTGCAAGCACCCGTCACCCAAATTTTTGACCTCATTCGAGGCCTCTAAAGCCTTCAAAATTGAGTTCAAAGTTTCTGTACCCTGTTGCTAATACCGAAAATCTTCAATATCTTCCAATATACACTTGATATGGCAATGAAACTTTACTGGTAGACTTATATGACCAAAATGAACCTCCAAGAAAGAAATCAGATCATTCTGAGCACATATGAAAATTACCAAAAATAGTAACTTTCCATAAATAGCAGCTCTGCACAAAATAGCCCTTATTGAATATAAAAATAGAAATTTTTTTTTTTTTGGGTGATGCAAGATTGCTCTTACACCCAGGATGCTCCTGCATCACTAATGATGTTGTTCATGTAGTAGAATTGTTTTTCAGAGAAGTGGTGAGACTACATGGTTGCCAAAGACCATAGTTTCAGATCGAGATACTAAGTTTGTTGGATATTTTTGGCAGACATTGTAGAAGAAGTTGAAGATATATCTGAAGTTCAATTCATCACATCATCCACAGACTGATGGAAAGACAAAGGTGGTGAATAGAAGTTTGGGAAATCTGCTGAGATGTTTGGTTGGAGATAAGCCAACAGGATGGGATTTGATTTTACCTCAAGTAGAATTTGCATATAATAATTCTGTCAATAGAAGCACTGGTAAATCACCATTCCAGATTGTATATGGAAGTTGTCCAAGAAATGCATCTGAATTGAGAAAGATAGATAAAGGAGAAATAAATAGTTCTGAAGTTGAGGATTTTGCAGAACACTTGAAGAACATCCATGAGGAGGTGAGGAAGCATATTACCAAGATGAATGCGCAGTATAAGGCTAAGGCAGATGAGAAAAGGAGGCATAAGGAATTTCAGGTTGGAGATGAAGTCATGGTTCATTTGCGAAAGGAGTGATTTCTGGTTGGTACATATAACAAGCTGAAAATGAAGAAGTTTGGACCATGTAAGATATTGAAGAAGCATGGTTTAGGAAATGCATATCAGGTAGAATTGCCTAGTGAGCTAAATATTTCACCAGTGTTTAACATTTTAGATTTGACAGAGTATCGCGAAGGAGGTGTTGAAGATGAGGTTTCAGCAACACAGTGGAGTATTCCAGCAACCAGTTCAGATATCAAGGAGATTAAAGACATACTGGACAGTCGTGTTGGTAGAAGCACAAGGAACAAGACATATGAAGAGTATTTGGTCAAATGGAAAGGACGCCCTGTTGAAGATTCATCATGGCTAACATGTAACACCACGCAATAACTAGGTGATGAAACCAAAATAAAACCAATCAAATACATACACCACAAAGAGATAATAATTTATTTTTTATTTAACTTCCACAAAACTGAATATAAAAGTTTACAAATTGTCTTACATAGTTGTCCATACTAAATTCTGATTACATTAGAGTAACAACAGTACTCTTAATTGAAATGCTTCATATACAAATGTAGGAAATCTGCCTAAGTTTTCTTATATGATCTATAAACTGCCCTAATGATCAACAGTATTGCCACAATCTATTTTCCATAAATTTTAACAGCTGCCAACCATTAACCCAGATTCATAGTTTTATCCATCTAGGTTCCTGAAATAACAAACAAGAACACAACACCACAAAACAAATAGGGCTCAGCATATTTACATAAATCATAGAACCTCCATAAAACACCTGCAATTCATTAGTATCATCATGATCATATATCATAAACCATAAAATACATTTGTGCCAAAACATCATTATCTCATCACAACAATCACATGATTAAGTAGACAAGAAAACATGATAAAGAGAGAGAACTCGCAGTTAGAATTCTAAAAGGATGATGCACATATATACTGAGATGTTTTAATCACTGAAGAGTCATAATTCTGCACCCATGGTTGTGCCCATGACAAATCTTACAGTGCAAGGTAATCTATACTCCCGTTAATAAACATAACAGTGCACACAGCTATCTGTTAATCTATTTAATAATGTAACAGTACCTTATGCCCCATACTCCATTCTAGATTACGCAAATCATAGACATAGGGGAGGCCAATTATATTTTTAAATGTAAACCCAACCCAATTAATTTTAAAGGTTATCACTTGTTCACTGAATTGGTTCTCCCAATTCAGCCATCTCCATATGTGTTCATCTTCTGAAATTCTTCACAAACACATGTTTAAAACAAAATTGCCAAAATATTTTCAAGCAAACAGAATCAATCCATTAATCCACTTGATTCAACTTCTCAGGCATGGAACAGATCACAGATATAAAATTATATCCACAAATTCCATTTCATATTTCTCATATATCCTACTAACACAATAGCAGAATTAAAGAAAGATTTCAGTAACAGTATCATTAGTGTATCCATAATTTTGCTACACAAGATACAAACCAATAGACATGCATTTGAATAAATTCATGAATCTAATACCAATAGATCATAAACAAATGTTCTGTGCTCACAGCATCATTAATCTACAAACGTTCAATATTAACTCGCAAAATAAATAAATACACTACCCACATACGTATATACGATAGAATTCATTTGAAATAAATTTATCATTCGAGCTTTTGCAGAGACAACAATATAACAGAGTTATGGTTCAAAAAATACAGTTTGTTTGAACAAAAGAAATGACACAATCTCAAACATTCGAACCATATTATAACCACACCAGAACAATGTCATTACGATGTAACAGTGACATTCTCAAAAAGTGTATGAATAATCTCATACAAACAGCGAACTCTATAATTAATTTCCAATGTTCATAAAACTATAACTGTTATAACTCTAACCGCATATATTCCAATTACAGTCTCAACTCTAAACTGATTTTCATATAAACAAACTTGCTATTACTTGTTCAAAAGTGACTAGATTCTATAGTTTCCATTTGTACAGATGAACAGCTATAAACAAACCCAATTTCCCAATAACCAAGTTAAGACCGAAACACTATTTCCTTTTTCCCTATCACAAGTTCGTGTTCACAAGCTATCAGTTAATAAAAGGATACGAATCTATTTTTCATTTTCAATAATCTAGAAAATCATTTCCATTTTGACAGAAACTGAAATGTAACAGATTACACCATAAATAATAATCCTCAAATGAAAAGTCATGAAATTTCATACAAACCCCCATTTTCTTTACAACTCCCAATTCAAAACCCTTGCTCGTATATAGTCATAAAATGTTGACTTCATATAAACCCTTCACAGATATCTCTACCTGATACTTCAAAACGAACTCAAACAATGACCGAAAACTTAACAACAAATTCAACTCGAACACCCTCACAAATATATATGACTGTAAGTATCCCAACAGAACAGTCTGCATACACAGCATTCGTAAACACCAAATAGAGTATCAAAAGAAATGATAAAACATTTAAAAATCTGAGTACCCATAATCGAAAATTGAGCTAGGTCACCATTTCTAGCATTTTCTAAAGCAGAGTGTTGACTCAAACCAGAAAGTTCATCAAAATTGACTTCACATAATTCCCTTCATAATGTTGATACAATAAAAGACAATAACACAGCCGAACTCGACCACTACACAAACATCCATAATAAAAGAATAGTCACCTAGTGTTAATATCGTTGAATACTAACATTTTTTAGGCAAGGAACTGTAAACAGTTGTTTTGAAACCAAAAGAGTGTTCGTTTCCACCTTATACCTTTCATTTTCTATTCTTGCAATGTATGGAGTTTATTAATACAGTGCCATAGAAACATATACTATTCTTATAATAGAATAGACACAATATACAAAACCCAAAACCCGAAATCTTTTGAAACACATTTTCAGTTGAAACAACAGTAATACATGTGCATGGATAAAAGAGAGGGTTAGACTGTTGGCCCTGACCTATTTAATCGAGCACTGAGACAAGAATCCACACTCTGTTCTTCACCGAAACCCCCAAACCAGCTGAAGATTGCAAGCACAAACATACAACCAAAAGATGCAATGTTGTCGCAGAGATAAGGAAATGATATTTGCAACCCACAATAGTCCATGACCCTAAAGTCACTCAGGCCGGCCGAACAAGGTGCCATGCTAATAGCCATTACAAATGACAGAGAGAAAGAAACCCTCCGAAACCACAACAACAATGGTGAACAAAACTCTAACCAAGATAAACTTCATTAACTCCACCTTGCAAGTCGAACGGATTTCCCACACTTGGCCCGCTGAAAGCCCAAGTGAAGTACCAACTCGGACTCCAAACCAACCGACTAACACATGTGAAATTAATACCAACAAACAAGTGTCCATTAACATAGCCACCAAAAACCTTCACTAAAACCAAAGCTCGGCGCTTCCAACAACCACAGCCGACAATGCTAACTTCAAATACGGCCACCACCTCTAATGCATCTCCATTTATGAATAAGGGAAGATCATAGTATATATTTTTATATGTGCCTAAGTGAAAATTATCATTCACACTTAGGTGCATATATTTATATATATATATATAAATCATATTGATATATACATATAAAAACATGATCATCAATTATTCAAATAAGAAGATGTCCAAGTAACATATATATATAGTCCATTCTAACATGGTAAATATATATATGTTTACTCATAAACATAACAAGAATCAATTACTAACTGAAATACTAACATATTACAAACTGGTACATTACCAATTATAAGGAGAATAAGTTCTGCATTCAGAGTCCAAATAATACCAATATACACGAAACAAAATGAACGTTCATAACATCACTAAGCAATAATAGAATTTCTACCAATGATACTTACAACAGAATTACATAATAAGCACAATGATTCAACAGTAAACCATTTTGATCTGAGAATCCAAACACTCGAAATGAGTCCACAATGAAAATAGATTATAACATTAGGTCCTTATGACTGATAATTAACACACACACATGTACAGTACTTAAAATATAAGGTACTGAATTAACAACATACTAACTAACAGAGTTTATGTTTTCCAGTCTTAACTTAAAACAAATATAACATCAAAAGTACTTCCACTAAAAATAGAATGAAATAGGGTCAGGCATGACACCCTCCCCCACTAGTCCTTGACTTCCTCCTGGAAGTCAGCAAAGAGGAACGGATGTGCTGCTCTCATCAGATCAAAATATTCCCATGTAGTTGAAGACTCATCATTTGGATCCCATTGGATCCTTACCTGCCTTATTTTTCTGCCCCTTAAATCTAGAGTTCTATCCTGAGTAACCTGAACTGGTTCCATCATAATCTGGCCATCTATTACCTGCAGATCATTCCAATTAAGAACATGTGCAATATCAGGAATATATTTACGTAGAACAGAAACATGAAAAACATTGTGAATACGAGATAGTCTCGGTGGTAGAGCTAATTTATAGGCAACTGGTCCAATTCACTCCAGGATTTCAAAAGGGCCCACAAACCGTGGTGCAAGTTTAGATCCTTTCCCATATAGAATAGGACTCTTCCTAGGTCTTACCCTAAGAAACACTTTGTCGCCCACCATAAATTGACGATCAATTCTATGCTGATCAACGTACTTTTTCTATCTGTCCTGAGTAGAAAAAAGGTGTTCTCTGATTCTCTTCACCTGTTGTTCCATTTCCAGCAATAGCTCAGGTCCTAAAAGTACTCTGTCATCCAAGTTATCCCAACTCAAGGGCATTCTGCAAGGCCTTCCATACAGAGCCTGAAATGGAGCCATCCCTATAGAACTGTGGTAACCATTATTGTAAGCAAATTCTACAAGATGCAGATACTCCTCCCACTTATTCTGCCTATCCATGACGTACATTCTGAGCATGTCTTCCAGAATTTGGTTGACACGTTCAGTTTGCCCATCCATTTCAGGATGATAGCCGGAACTAAAATTCAGTTGAGTACCTAAATCCCGTTGCAAAGATCTCCAAAATGCAGAAGTAAATACTAGATCCCTGTCAGAAATTATCTTTTTGGGAATCCTGTGCAATCTGACCACTTGCTCCATATAAATCCTAGCCACTGAAGAAGCATTGTAGGTAGACCTAATCGGGATGAAGTGAGCTACCTTAGTCAAGCGGTCCACTATAACCATGATTGCATCATGCCGTCTAGCAGTGAGTGGTAACCCAACAATAAAATCAATAGAAATGGTATCCCACTTCCATTCTGGAACACTATGAGACTGTAGTAACCCCGCTGGATGTTGATGTTCAGCCTTAACCCTCTGGCATTCCAAACATCTTGCCACAAAGTCAGCTACATCCCTTTTCATTCTAGGCCAATAATAATGCCGCTTGAGGTTAGCATGCATTTTCTTGACACCTGGATGAGCTGAATATGGTGCTTTATGGGCTTCAACCATGACCAAATCACGCAGGTCTCCTATATCTGAAACATAAACACTGCCTCGATAGATTAATAGCCCCTCAGAATTGATGGAATATCCCTCAAACCGACCTTCCATCATGCTGCCACTATCAATCATGGCCTTAACTTTAGAATACCACTGATCTGCTGATAAATTCTATAGAATTCTCTCCTTCAAATCCACAGTTAAGATCAAGGAAACAATCTCGTGACGCCTCCTACTAAGAGCATCAGCTACTACATTTTCTTTTCCCTGAACATATTTTACCTTAAAATCATACTCACACATAAACTCCATCCATCTTCGCTGCCTAGCATTGAGATTGGGCTGTGTGAATAGATACTGAAGACTTCTATGATCAGTATGCAACTCAAAATGTTGACCAAGAAGAAAATGTCACCACTTAGTCAAGGCGTGCATAACTGCTGCCAATTCCAAGTCATGAGTGGGATAATTAACTTCATGATTCTTGAGTTTCCTAGATTCATAGGCTATCACCCGGCCATCCTGCATCAAAACTGCTCCAATGCTATCTAATGAAGCATCCGTACATACTACAAATTCCTTCAAAGGATCAGGTACTACCAAGATAGGAGCACTAGTCAAGCATTCCTTAAGCTTACGAAATGCTACCTCGCACTCTTCCGTCCAAGCAAACTTTTCCTTTTTCCTTTGCAAAGAAGTAATACGATGAGCAATTTTAGAGAAATTGGACACAAATCTTCGATAGTAACTTGCCAATCCCATGAAACTACGGACTTCTGACACAT
Organism: Chamaecyparis obtusa; assembly: GCA_027943335.1. NCBI lineage: Eukaryota > Viridiplantae > Streptophyta > Pinopsida > Cupressales > Cupressaceae > Chamaecyparis > Chamaecyparis obtusa. The sequence goes on along the minus strand of BSBK01013600.1, from coordinate 21,698 downwards.
TGGTTGAAGCTGGCCAATTTATAATAGCCTGGATCTTGGAAGGATCAACAACTATCCCATCCCCTAAAATGATATGACCTAAATAGCAAATCTCCCTCTTGAAAAACTCACACTTCACTAAATTAGCATAAAGCTTGTTCCTTCAGAGACAATCAAGAATTTTCTCTAGATGTTGCTCATGTTCTTCAACAGAGTTAGAATACACCAAAATATCATCCAAGAAAACTACAACAAATTTGTCCAGGTACTCCCTGAGTACATTATGCATCAAATTCATAAAGACTGAAGGTGCATTAGTCAGCCCGAATGGCACTATGGTAAATTCATAGTGTCCATATATGGTACGGAAAGCTGTCTTATGAATATCTGACTCCTGGATTCTAAGTTGGTGATATCCCGATTTAAGATCAATCTTTGAGAAGATACGAGCACCCTTGACCTGATCAAACAAGTCATCAATCCTAGGCAAAGGGTACCTGTTCTGGAAAGTAACTTTGTTCAACTGTCGGTAGTCAATACAAAGTCTCAAAGACCCATCCTTCTTCTTGACAAAGATAACTGGTGCACCCCAAGGTGATACACTAGGATGTATCAGTCCTTTACCCAAAAACTCTTCTAACTAAATTTTAAGTTCATTCAATTCTTGCGCTATCATACGGTATGTAGCTTTGGAAATTGGTTCAGTTCCTGGTACTAGATCAATTCAAAAATTGATTTCCCTTTTAGGGGGTACGCCAGGAATTTCTTCCACAAAAACATCAGAGAACCTCTGCAACACTGGATGATCAAGAGAAGCATGTCATGCCCCGCAAGGGAACCGGGGAAGAGAACAAAGATTCTCTTTGTTAAAGAAAACCTAAGTAATAATTTATGGAAAAATTTTGAACTTTAAAAAGAATTATGTAATCAAAACTTCAACTTAGATTCCTTCCAAGGTTCCCTTTTCATTTAAATGCATGATTCATTCAAATCCATTAAGTAAACTAACAACAAGATTTAATTCCCAAAGCAAACTGCATCATATCTTAAGAAATACAAAATATTTTCATTTCAACTTTCCATTTAGAAATCATCTATATTCCTAAGTATCCTTTATGAACCATGTAACTTATAAAATTTATCCAACTCATTTGATACATTAAAATATACTACATTTGGTTTTTCAATAGCTTCACTTAAACAACAATAATGAAAGCATGTTACATAATTTGGAATGTTACAAAATCCTTTTTCTTTCCAACATACATCTTAAACATAAAGTTCACATTTCCCTTTTCCCTTCTTCCTAAGTCTACCCATTCCAATTACATCATTTTGAAATACATCATTGATTACATTGCATTCAACTCCTCATAAAAAGTAACAAGATTATGCATCATGAAATATAATCACAAGGCCTTCGTTCTTCAAATCTGGTACATAAGCAAGCATGAATCTTCAAGCATGTATCTGCAAAAGGTACCTCGATAAAAATTTTTACCACCCAACCATGTGGGTACCTATAAGGCCCACTCCCTCGTGCTAGGAGATAAACACCAAGGTCCACAAAGAAGGAATAGCTAGGCCAAACCTAGGGTTGGGTAATCTTTCCCAAAATAGCAAATGAAAAGAGAGTCAAAGTATAGATCTTTCCCAAAAGGTTCTAAGGCTTGGGTAGAAACTCTAAGCAACAACCTAAGTGAGTGTCATCGCATAGCCCTCACCCCTTGGGTTGTCCTGGTACTAGCCACTCTGGGCCACGGCCCCCAAGTAGGCACATGCGGGATCGAATGCCTTTCGTACAGACAAGTGCCATTCGATCGTACCTACGCATAGGTACCTTCTCCCACTCCCATCCATAGCCTTTACTAGCACTAATGGCATGGGTGAGGCACATTTAATCTTTTTAATGTTTTAACCCATTCCCATCAGTTTAATTAAATTTCCACTTGTTAAATAACTCTTCAGTCGGTTATCCTGGTTTTAGCCACTTTAGGGCCCCGGCCTCGCACTGAGAGCCACTCACTAGGTGTCGTTAGGTTTTCTACCCTCAACCCATACATCACAATTACATCATACACATAGTAAAAACATATTGCAAACACATTTGAGAACTACTACCAAGGATTGAAAATAATAGGATAGTTATGTATGTTTAGAGAAATTAGGTATGTTAAGAATGTTTAGAATGTCTTGACTCTAAACCCTAAACTGCTCCTTACAAACATTCTATCTCAATAAAGACATCTAAATGTACTGAAAATAATCTCCACTAAACAAGGAATGAACAATCTTCAGGTTTAAACAAAATTTCTTTCTAAACCTAAAACCTGGCTAATCCTGAAAATTGACTAAGTCTGATTTAATTAAAAATCTGAAATTTAAAAGCTACAACTTAACTCCTAGGAACCTGAAACCTATTCCAATGGATTCAAAGGGTACCTAATCCCTTTATACAAGTATAACTTGAAGTATAAGAAATTAAAGTACGTAAACTGGGTGTTATGGGGACTAAGGTTGCCTAATATGAGCACGACCCATTTGAGATATCCCAGTTTCCCTTCAGAAACGGCCCATCAATCCTCCCTACCTATCTAACAAATATATTCTAGATCTGGGAAAAGAAAGGGTGGCACATATATGGACATGAAACAGTAAGGTTGCAACAAAAGTTCTAAACTCTGGAAGCGTTCATAATACATCCAGTGACAGTAAACTACACTACCCTACCAGGGAGGTTTCACCACAGTGAACATACAAACATTTGTAAAATAAATTTCCACAAACACATTTCAAATACACAGAAAATAAAGCATATATATATATTTTCAACCATAGCACAATATACAGAAATTTTTCCAGAATCTAGATTTTACATTCATTCTACAAGATAAATCTACTTCTCAGGATGGATTCCAACCTGGAGTCCTGCGAAGACCAGTTGGAGAAGAAGGAAGATCAAACCCTCTCCAATGTTTCCAACACTCCTTGAATCCTTTTTCTCGCAACCTTCCAGCCTCTACCCGTAACAATCCAAATGCCAAACTCACAGGAAAAATATTTTTTTACCACAATAATAATAATAATAATAATCCTCTTCTCCCAACTCCCTTTTACACAGGAAATCTTTCCTGTAAATAGGATGGAGGAGGTGGTTGCACAGGTAATCCAACTGGTGCAACCATCTCAACTATCCATCCGTTAAAGAGATGGTTTTGAAAACTCATTCCCGTAAAGGAATAAATAAACTATAATCTAAGTCCTTAAATTTAAGGTTATTAAAATAAATATTATAATCTTAAAACAATTTATTAAATTATTTAACTATGGTAATAGGATAATCCTATTTACCATACCACTAATTGATCTAACTATTTATTAATATAATAAATGATTACATGGTAATAATTATATATAAATATATGTATGCATGTGCATATGTGTGCACCCATATGCCTATGTGTACATATATTATTATTATAAATATTATTACAAGCACAATATTATTATTATAAAACATATTATTATTTTTATTGCTACAGACTCTTTGTCATTATTAGTATTATAAAATAATACCATAAATAAGGTACATTATTATTAATGTTAAACATTAGAACTATATGGTTTATTCATACCTTAATCCCCATTCTAAAATATATATGCATATATTAAGTAGCCACTAACATAGGTTAGAATTTTACCACTATTATTATTTAAAACCTCTTATTATTAATATTTCCTTAGACATTAAAATACCATAAAATTAATCCTTATCATGGGTATTAAAACCACATGATTTAATTGCACTCAAAAATTGCTCCTAATGAGATACGCTACTAAATCATACCCTCCAATGAACAATAATCTACATCCATGATCTACTAACAGAATTGAACATATCATGAAGGCAAGAACTAGCTACAAGATCCACAATTCCATCAATTACAAAACCACATAAGACATTCACACAAGGGACTGACTCGACACTTCCCACCTAAGGATAAAAGGATCAAAGGTGAAGTTTCTTCCTGTGGACCTGGTGATACCTCCGTAACAACAAAAATGATCGAGGATTTTGAGGGATCGCTCAGACCTGTGAAGCCAGGTGGAGATGACACCTGGTACCTGCAATCCTGCATCACCAAGAAGAGATACATATATATACATATGGAGATACAAATCAGATATATGCAAGCAGATGACCAGGATCGATACATCGTGTGGACCCCAACTAAGTGAGTAACTACGACTTCATCCTGGAGTCATGAAAAACACATCAGACACATCCATGAAACATAAAACATCATGATAGTGGTTAGATTCAAATAATTGGGTTAGATCCATATAAAAATAGATAATTTTCTAATCTCATAAACATGTAATTACTAACCATAAATGAGCATATTCATCATGTCATCATCCACAAAACATAAATGTAAATGTATAGTCTTGACCATAATAATAATAAAATGTCCAAATCAGAAAAGTCTAAGTATCACCATAGGAGAGGTATTACAAAGCATCTCCTGCAGCAACATCCTCCAAATCATTCACAGTGATAGCAAATAACTTGCAGCCTTTTCAGACACACCTTACCAATTGTTTGGCAGAAATGGTTCTGACTAAGAAAGGTCTTTTTATCCCAACAATAATCTTGGGTGCTCCCAAGTCATCAACACACCTAACAACTTTGCCCATACAATCGATTACTGCTTGATGTTGTTCAAGCCAATCCATTCCTAGAACTATATCATAGGATCCCAATGGAATTACCCTAAGATCCACTGAAGTAGTAAAGGATTTCAACTAAACCTTGCAGCCTGGAGCTATTACTCCAGCCTCCACTCGAGACCCTGAAGCTAACTCCAGTTGCCATAAGATATTAGCTCTAGCCACTAGAATACCACTCTGTGTAGCTAAGCTAGAAGAAATAAAGGAATCTGTAGCACCAGAATCAAATAAAATGGATATCTCCTTACCTTGCATTTTACCCCTGGCCTCAATGACTGTGTTCTAATGCTCAGCCTGCTTCTGGCCCAAGGTTGCAAATACACGGTGGTTCCATGTAGAATCACTCACCGTAGCCTCTGACCTGGGTGGATTAACCTCTGATCTCTGTTTGACCAAACCAGGACATTGAGCCTGATAATGTCCTTGTTGCCCACAACGGAAACAAGTCACAGTCCTCTTGAAATCCCTGCCCTGAGAAGGTGTATTACTTTGAATACTCTGAGACTGCTGAGGAGGTTTGAATTGTTCAAGCCCCCTATCGTTCTTGTTAGACGATGCGGGTTTGTCAAACTTCCTCTTTTTGAACGTTCCACTTGAAAATCCAGATTTGAGGTTGCCTTGAGATTGCTTCGGACTTCTGAAATCACTCTGAATAGGCGGATTCACACTTGCTTTAGGGAATGACCCATGGTACCCTGACTTCATCTCAATAAGCTTGGCTCTCTCAGAAGCCTCCTGCATAGTCATAGGTTTAAAGGTCCTCACCCCTTCACCTATCTTGGGATTGAGCCCCCTGATGAAATGCTATACCAAAGCCTTATTGTCCTCCGTCCACCCTGAGTATTTCTTGAGTTCATAGAACCTTCGTTCATAGGTCTCTACTGAAGCACCCTTCTGCAAAATATTGAAGAACTCTTCTGCAAGGGCTTGCTGCCAATACTCGGACATAAACCTCTCCTTGAAGCATTCCAGAAAGAGTTTCCATGTAACCTGGGAGATATCTATTCCCAGTTTATCCAACTCTTGCTCCCACCAAATAGAAGCAAAATTCCTGAGCTGCATGACCGTCCACCGCACCTTCACATTGCTCTGGTAACAGTGTAAAATAAAATATCACTTGATGTTCAACAACCAAGCTTTAGCCATGGTACCTTCTTCTGTCCCATAAAAGGGTGGTCCTTTAATCTTGGACAGATCTTTAATCTGTGCCCTGACAATAGGATCTTCCTCAATAAGAGGACCATTAGCATGAACCTAAGGCACTGGAGGATTTACTCCCCCACCTGGAATATGATTATTAGGCTCAATATTATCCAACCGATCCAAAATTTGTTGGAGAACATTAGCATGAGGATCCCCTTGTTCATCTTGATTGACACCCTCATTGTCACCTTGCCCGATGGGGTCATTTCCATCCACATCCTGGTGTCTGGGAATTCTACCATGGCCCCTGCCTCTGCCTCTGCCTCTGCCTCTACCTCTATCGATATTGGCATTGACTGGGTCACCGCGTCCCTGAGCTCCTCTTGTATGGGGAGGCATACTAGCAACCTGAAACAAACATCTACCGTTAAAAGACCACGCAACTAGTGAGCTAAACCCTTTAACCCGAAGCCCTAGTTAAAGAAACCAGCGCTCTGATACCAAACGTAACACCACCCAATAACTAGGTGATGAAACGAAAATAAAACCAATCAAATACATACACCACAAAGAGATAATAATTTTTTATTTATTTAACTTCCACAAAACTGAATATAAAAGTTTACAAATTGTCTTACATAGTTGTCCATACTAAATTCTGATTACATTAGAGTAACAACATTACTCTTAATTGAAATGCTTCATATACAAATGTAAGAAATCTGCCTAAGTTTTCTTATACAATCTATAAATTGCCCTAATGATCAACAGTATTGCCACAATCTATTTTCCATAAATTTTAACAGCTGCCAACCATTGACCCAGATTCATAGTTTTATCCATCTAGGTTCCTGAAATAACAAACAAGAACACAACACCACAAACCAAATAGGGATCAACATATTTACATAAATCATAGAACCTCCATAAAACACCTGCAATTCATTAGTATCATCATGATCATAAATCATAAACCATAAAATATATTTGTGCCAAAACATCATTATCTCATCACAACAATCACATGATTAAGTAGACAAGAAAACATGATAAAGAGAGAGAACTCGCAGTCAGAATTCCAGAAGGATGATGCACATATATACTGAGATGTTTTAATCACTGAAGAGTCATAATTCTACACCCATGGTTGTGCCCATGACAAATCTTACAGTGCAAGGTAATCTGTACTCCCGTTAATAAACATAACAGTGCACACAGCTATCTGTTAATCCATTTAATAACGTAACAGTACCTTATGCCCCATACTCCGTTCTAGATCACGCAAATCATAGACATATGGGAGGCCAATTATCTTTTTAAATGTAAACCCAACCCAATTAATTTTAAAGGTTATCACTTGTTCACTAAATTGGTTCTCCCAATTCAGCCATCTCCATATGTGTTCATCTTCTGAAATTCTTCACAAACACATGTTTAAAACAAAATTGCCAAAATCTTTTCAAGCAAACAAAATCAATCCATTAATCCACTTGATTCAACTTCTCAGGCATGGAATAGATCACAGATATAAAATTATATCCACAAATTCCATTTCATGTTTCTCATATATCCTACTAACACAATAGAAAAATTAAAGAAAGATTTCAGTAACAGTATCATTAGTGTATCCATAATTTTGCTACACAAGATGCAAACCAATAGACATGCATTTGAATAAATTCATGAATCTAATACCAATAGATCATAAACAAATGTTCTGTGCTCACAGCATCATTAATCTACAAACGTTCAATATTAACTCACAAAATAAATAAATACACGGCCCACATACATATATATGATAGAATTCATTTGAAATAAATTTATCATTCAAGCTTTTGCAGAGACAATAGTATAACAGAGTTATGTTTCAAAAACTACTGTTTGTTTGAACAAAAGAAATGACACAATCTCAAACATTCGAACCGTATTATAACCACACCAGAACAATCTCATTACGATGTAACAGTGACATTCTCAAAAAGTGTATGAATAATCTCATACAAATAGAGAACTCTATAATTAATTTCCAATGTTCATAAAACTATAACTATTATAACTCTAACCGCCTATATTCCAATTACAGTCTCAACTCTAAACTGATTTTCATATAAACAAACATGATATTACTTGTTCGAAAGTGACTAGATTCTATAGTTTCCATTTGTACAGATGAACAACTGTAAACAAACCCAATTTCCTAATAACCAAGTTAAGACCGAAACACTATTTCCTTTTTCCCTATCACAAGTTCGTGTTCACAAGCTATCAGTTAATAAAAGGATACGAATCTATTTTTCATTTTCAATAATCTAGAAAATCATTTCCATTTTAACAGAAACCGAAATGTAACAGGTTACACCATAAATAATAATCCTCAAATGAAAAGTCATGAAATTTCATACAAACCCCCATTTTCTTTACAACTCCCAATTCAAAACCCTTGCTCGTACATAGTCATAAAATGTTGACTTCATATAAACCCTTCACAGATATCTCTACCCGATACTTCAAAACGAACTCGAACAATGACCGAAAACTTAATAAAAAATTCAACTCAAACACCCTCACAAATATATATGACTGTAAGTATCGCAACAGAACAGTCCGCATACACAGCATTCGTAAACACCAAACAGAGTATCAAAAGAAATGATAAAACATTTAAAAATCTGAGTACCCATAATCAAAAATTGAGCTAGGTCACCATTTCTAGCATTTTCTAAAGTAGAGTGTTGACTCAAACCAGAAAGTTCATCAAAATTGACTTCACATAATTCCCTTCATAATGTTGATACAATAAAAGACAATAACACAGCCGAACTCGACCACTACACAAACATCCATAATAAAAGAATAGTCACCTAGTGTTAATATCGTTGAATACTAACAGTTTTTAAGCAAGGAACTGTAAACAGTTGTTTCAAAACCAAAAGAGTGTTCGTTTCCACCTTATATCTTTCATTTTCTATTCTTGCAATGTATGGAGTTTATTAATACAATGCCATAGAAACATATACTATTCTTATAATAGAATAGACACAATATACAAAACCCAAAACCCGAAATCTTTTGAAACACATTTTCAGTTGAAACAACAGTAATACATGTGCATGGATAAAAGAGAGGGTTAGAATGCTGGCCCTGACCTATTTAATCAAGCACCGAGACAAGAATCCACACTCTGTTCTTCACCGAAACCCCTAAACCAGCTAAAGATTGCAAGCACAAACATACAACCAAAAGATGCAATGTTGTCGCAGAGATAAGGAAATGATATTTGCAACCCACAACAGTCCATGACCCTAAAGTCACTCAGGCCGGCCGAACAAGATGCCATGCTAATAGCCATTACAAATGACAGAGAGCAAGAAACCCTCCGAAACCACAGCAACAATGGTGAACAAAACTCTAAACAAGATAAACTTCATTAACTCCACCTTGCCAGTCGAACGGATTTCCCACACTTGGCCAGCTGAAAGCCCAAGTGAAGTACCAACTCAGACTCCAAACCAACCGACTAACACATGCGAAATCAATACCAACAAACAAGTGTCCATTAACATAGCCGCCAAAAACCTTCACTAAACCCAAAGCTCAGCGCTTCCAGCAACCACAACCGACAATGCTAACTTCAAATACCGCCACCACCTCTAATGCATCTCCGTTTATGAATAAGGGAAGATCATAGTATATATTTTTATATGTGCCTAAGTGCGAATTATCATTCACACTTAGGTGCATATATTTATATATATATATATAAATCATATTTATATATACATATAAAAACATGATCATCAATTATTCAAATAAGAAGATGTCCAAGTAACATATATATATAGTCCATTCTAACACGGTAAATATATATATGTTTACTCATAAACATAACCAAAATCAATTACTAACTGAAATACTAACATATTACAAACTGGTACATTACCAATTATAAGGAGAACAAGTTCTGCATTCAGAGTCCAAATAATACCAATATACATGAAACAAAATGAACGTTCATAACATCATTAAGCAATAACAGAATTTCTACCAATGATACTTACAACAGAATTACATAATAAGCACAATGATTCAACAGTAAACCATTTTGATCTGAGAATCCAAACACTCGAAATGAGTCCACAATGAAAACATATTACAACATTAGGTCCTTATGACTGATAATTAACACACACACATGTACAGTACTTAAAATATAAGGTACTGAATTAACAACATACTAACTAACAGAGTTTATGTTTTCCAGTCTTAACTTAAAACAAATATAACATCAAAAATACTTCCACTAAAAATAGAATGAAATAGGGTCAGGCATGACATAACAAAGGAGGAGGTTAACCATCTTGGTTTTCTTCTACACACCTGAGTCATGATAGGGTCACTTCTCAAATTACTCTGGGTGTCTGATGCAGAAGCATCCTGGGTGTAAGAGCAATCTTGCATCACCCAAAAATATTTCAAAATATTTCTATTTTTATATTCAATAAGGGCTATCTTGTGCAGAGTTGCTATTTATGGAAACTGGCTATTTTTAGTAAGTTGGTCTTACGATCTTAGAATGTTCTAATTTTACATGTGGAGGTTCATCTCAGTCATATCAGCCTGCCAGCAAAGTTTCATGGCTAGATCAGGTCTAGTTTTGAAGATATTGAAGATTTTCGGTATTGGTAACAGGGTACAGAAACTTCGAACTCAGTTTTGAAGGCTTTAGAGGCCCCGGATGAGGTTGAGAATTTGGGTGATGAGTGTTTTGCACCAATCAAGCTTGTAGAGTGCTTCATGGCATTTCCAAAATGGGGTTATAATAGCCAATCGGGTCAACGAGTGATGACTTATGGTCCTCGGAAGTTGGGTCACCTGAAATGGCGAAAAATAATTTTTTTTCAAAATTTCTGTTTGGGTTTCAAAACTTATTTTGAGCCGACTTTGATGTAATAAATTGTGAAATAAAATAATTCTAAGTTTGGTCAGCCCTAAGGGCTAAATTTCTAGAACCTTCTCGGGTGGTGGGAATTGCCTATATAAAGAAGGTCGTAGTGTTGTCTAGGGCAGTTCCAGGTAGTAGATCTGGGTATTGATTCGAGGCTTTGTCCTACAGAATATTGTAATTCTAAAATTTTGTAATTCCACATTTGTGGAGATAATAAGAAGCCAATTTTCTGTTCTTGCATATTATTGTTGTTGTTTCTCTATTTTTGTTATGTGTTTGTGGTATTAAGGGGAGCACCCTTCATCAAAAATATATTAATATATACCAAGACAATTCATTTGTAACTCACTAATTATTGTCAAGAAGATAAGGGGTGTATATAGGAAGAGGTTGAGTAAATCGATCACCTGATGGGAAAAGCTCAGGATAGATAGATCCTTGAGGGATCCCTCGTGTAGACTACATTATGGAGAGATTGGGATAGACTAGCTTAGTCTATGCTCCCTAATCCTTATCTTGGATCTCTAGTGTTCTCTACCCACACTCTATGGTCTCTAGGATGCCTTGACTTAATAGGATCCCCTGAACTAGCCCAATCTAGCCACTAATGTTAAATTATCATTCCCCTTAGCTTTCTTCCACATTCTCTAGTTTCATACCCTTACATAGGCTAATAAGGGTTTCTTGGCTTGCTCACCTTCTCAAACTTTGAAAAAGGTGGAGATGTCTCCTAAGGTGTTTTTTTGATCAACTAAGTGACTCCAAAAGATTGGGTAAGCTAGCTTGTTATCCGATCTCATCATTTCTTCCCAAAATAGGGCTACTAGAAAAGAACCCCAACTTGTAACACCACCCAATAACTAAGAGATGAAACCAAATTAAAACCAAACAAAAACTGATTACAAAAGTTTATAAACTGTCATACGTAGTTGTCCATACAAACTCTGATTACAAATGAGTTACATCAGTACTCTTTATTGAAAAGATAAACATACAAATGCAGGAAATCTGCCTAAGTTCTCCTATAAGATCTATACACTACCCTAATGACCAATAGAATAGCCACAATCTGTTTTCCATAAATTTTAATAGCTGCCAACCATTGGCCCGTACTCAAAGTTTTATCCATCTAGGTTCCTGTAAAAACCAATAAGAACAAAACACACAAAGCAAATAGGGCTCAGCATAATTACATAAGTCATAGAACCTCCATGGTATCCTTGCAATCATTAGCATCATAATGAACATATTTCATATATCATAAAACTCATTTGAACCAAAACATCATCATTTCGTTTCATCAATCACATGATAAAGTTGATATAAAATCATGATGAAGAGAAATAACTCGCAGTCAGAATTCCAGAAAGATGATGCACATATAATGAGATTTTTAAACACTGAAGAGTCATGATTCTGCACCCATGGTTGTGCCCACGACAAATCTTACAGTGCAAGGTAAACTGTACTCCCATTAATAAACTCAACAGTGCACATAGCAATCTGTCAATCCGTTTAATAACGTAACAGTACCTTATGCCCCATACTCCGTTCTAGATCACGCAAATCATAGACAAAGGGGAGGCCAATTATCTTTTTAAATGTAAACCTATCCCAATTAATTTTAAAGGTTATCACTTGTTCACTGAATTGATTCTTCCAATTCAGCCATCTCATATGTGTTCATCCCCTGAAATTCCTCACAAACACATGCTAATTGAAATAACCAGAAACCATCATGCAATAGAAATCAATCTATTAAATCACGTGACATAACAGTTTGGCAATGGAACAATACAAAGATATAAATCACATCCACAGTTCCATTTCATATTTCTTTTCTGTCCCGCTAACAAAATAGCAAAATTAAAGAATGATTCCAGCTTAAATATCTTATTCACAACTTGTTTCACATAAGATAAGTACAGTTGTCACCCATTTGACAGTAAAACAGAACTATTAAACATATTTTGTCCAAATACAATAATAACAGATATAACTCAAATATATCACAGATATCTTGAACAGAATTACATTGACATCCCTTTCACAATATAAATTTAATAACATTCTGTTTTAATAAAAAAAATAGCAATGATAATCACACAGGAGAAAATAGATATCAACTTCTTACAACTGCGAAATGCAAGTGTACTCAGTTAATATCCTATTTTTACTACCACAGATATGTATGAAATGACTTACTTCATAATGTCATTCAAGTAGTACAGAAATTTCAATTTCTTTTAACAGATGCAGAGCTATGTATTATACAAGTGACTCGATAAGTAATCACTAAAGATTATAATTCCAATTAACTGAACTAAGATTTCCACACATTTCCAATTAAGCTTTCATTTTTTTTAAAGAAAACCAACTCACTATACACTGAGGGTTCAATATAATTTTCCATACGTAAATGTGTTCATAAACAGGCTCGGGTTTTTACATATTTAAGCCAAATAACAAACTGACATAAAAAGCATGAAAACTCTCCAAAGATTTCACAATCGAACCACACCGCAGTCAGCTAAAAACATGAATACAGCTTCAAGATTTCATATTCAAATGCCCTGTCAATATTCACAACCCCTATCGACATATACATACACACTCTATTTTCTTCCAAGCTAATTCTATAACAAAAAAAATCATAGACTTCCCTTAACATCTCATACTATATCTGCAACACATTCTATCCCTATTAACATTATCAACCAGTGTACAACAGTGACTCGAAAGTCCCATTGAAACATCGACAATAATGTCATAACATAATTTTTAGAAGAATCAAACAATTAACATAGGGGCTGGTTAAATGATACGAACACAATCTACACCTACAGACCCTAGTAACTGTCATGATACAATATATTAGCCTCTTTTAGTTTTCAAAACTTCAATCATGTATTATAAATACAGGCCGACAACAGTACAAATGAAAATCTCAAACTATGTTCAGCGTTTCCCAAAACATAGCGTTCAAACTGAATGGTTTCAAAGTTCGGCAATAACATAGATAGTGACAATACAAAAGTATTCCTCACTTAACACAACCTAGTCCCTGCTTAAAAAATAGAAACAATCACTAAAGAAAACCCACAATCAGTAGTTCAAAATCCATGTTACACAATTTCAAAAGAAAAAACATAAAACAATCCTTTATCTGGTGAATTCGAGTCCTTAAATCACATTATTTTACAACAACCCTCGAATGGGATACATTCGAATCTACACAATACTATAATATAATTTTCCCTAAATCTCTATTGCAGTAAAACCCTCAACTAAATCTTGAAAACATGCATTTATACATCAAACTGAGTTTCCCGAAAAAAAGTATCATTACCTACTGATATCAGAGAGTTTCAAAACCAATTAAACAAACTTCCACATATTTATGTTTTCTCATTCCTCAACACGACATTTCCACAGAAAGCATTGCATGTATTTAACAGTATAATCGATCAACAAACACAGTACAGAGGAGAATAGGGTTAGATGCTGGCCCTGACCTGTTAAAACACCCTCTGAAATAAAATCCAAGCTCTGGCCAATACAGAAACCTTCAAACCAGCCGAAAAATAGCAACTCCAAAATAGAACATGAAGAAACTATACTGCCATCAAAATAAAGAAATGGCATCCCCATAATGGCCGGTTTCACAGCCACGAAAACAGCCATATTAACCACTGCATTTAACAGAGAGAGAAACCCTCACAACCTGAATTCCATCCTCCATAACCATCACAAAAATGGCAGAATGAAAACTCGAGAAGAAGATAATATCTCATTAATTGCTCTTCACAACTGTAACCGGCCTCCCACACTTGGCAAGCTGCGAGCCAAGTATGGTACCCGACTCGCAGTCCAAACATCACAATGCACTGAACTCATGCGTGCAGAGTTAACTCCCATAACAAATATCGAATGCCACGTTACCACTATCAATCCCAAAGCTTGGCAACTTAACGACCACACATGCTGAAACAAAAATCCAACTCACGAAACCGCCAACACATCAATACATCTCCTTTAATGAATAGGGAAGATCATAATACGCCAACTTTATATGTACCTAAGTGAGAACATTCACACTTAGGTGCATATATATTTATATATGTATAAACATGTTTATACATATATAAATATGATCACCTCTATTCACATTAGAAGATATCCAAAATATGGATATAGTCCATTTAAACATGGCACATACATAAATATATATATATATATATATATATATATATATATATATATATATATATAATATATATATAGATATATATATATATATATATATATATATATATATATTTATATTTATATATTTGTACATATATATGTATATATATTATATATTATATATATATATAGATATATATATATATATATATTATATATTATATATATATATATATATATATTTATATTTATATATTTGTACATATATATGTATATATATATTATATATTATATATATATATATAGATATATATATATATATATATTATATATTATATATATATATATATATATATATATATATATATATATATATATGTATATATATATATATGTATATATATATATATGTATATATATATATATATGTATATATATATATATGTATATATATATATGTATATATATATATATATATATATATATATATATATATATATATATATATATATATATATACATACATACATATCTACATATATCCAAAGAAACACTTAGAATGAAAGTTATTACTAACTGAGTACTAACTTAATAAAAAAAATACTTGATTCCATATAAATAGAACTACTCTAGTTCTGAATTCAAAGTCACATAGAAAAACATTATACGTGAAACAAATTGAGCATACATTTCATAAGAGAATTACAGAATAAACATGATCAGAAAACCACTTAAATCTAAGAACTAAACACTCGAAATGAATCCATAATGAAAATAGATTATAACATTAGGTCCTTTTGACTGTAACTAACATACCCACACATACGGATCTTACAACATAAGGAATTGAATTAACGAACTTACTAACTAACAGAATATAATCAACTAACATAAAGTTTAAGTTTTCCAGTCTCAACTTAAAAACAAATAAAACATCAAGAGTACTCTAATAAAAACTGAATGAAATAGGGTCAGGCATGACACCCTCCCCCACTAGTCCTTGACTTCCTCCTGGAAGTCAGCAAAGAGGAACGGATGTGCTGCTCTCATCAGATCATAATCTTCCCATGTAGCAGAAGACTCATCATTTGGATCCCATTGGACCCTTACCTGCCTTATTTTTCTGCCCCTTAAATCCAGAGTTCTATCCTGAATAACCTGAACTGGTTCCATCATAATCTGGCCATCTATTACCTGTAGATCATTCCAATTAAGAACATGTGCAATATCAGGAATATACTTACGTAGAACAAAAACATGAAAAACATTGTGAATATGAGATAATCCAGGTGGTAGAGCTAATTTGTAGGCAACTGGTCCAATTCGCTCCAAGATTTCAAAAGGGCCCACAAACTGTGGTGCAAGTTTAGATCCTTTTCCATAACGAATAGGACTCTTCCTAGGCCTCACCCTAAGGAATACTTTGTCACCCACCACAAATTGATGATCAACTCTATGCTGATCTACATACTTTTTCTATCTATCCTAGGTAGTAAAAAGGTGTTCTCTGATCCTCTTCACCTGTTGTTCCATTTCCAGCAACAACTCAGGTCCTAAAAGTACTCTGTCATCCAAGTTATCCCAACTTAAGGGCATTCTGCAAGGTCTTCCATACAGAGCCTGAAATGGAGCCATCCGTATAGAGCTGTGATAACCATTGTTGTAAGCAAATTCTACAAGATGCAGATACTCTTCCCACTTGTTCTACCTGTCCATGATGTACATTCTGAGCATGTCTTCCAGAATTTGATTGACATGTTCAGTTTGTCCATCCGTTTCCAGATGATAGGTGGAACTAAAATTTAGTTGAGTACCTAGATCCCGTTGCAAAGACCTCCAAAAAGCAGAAGTAAATACTGGATCCCTGTCTGAAATTATCTTTTTGGGAATCCCGTGCAATCTAACCACTTGTTCCATATAGATTCTGGCCACTGAAGAAGCATTGTAAGTAGACCTAATTGGAATGAAGTGAGCTACCTTAGTCAAACGGTCCACAATAACCATGATTGCGTCATGACGTCTAGTAGTGAGTGGTAACCCAACAATAAAATCAATAGAAATGGTGTCCCATTTCCATTCAGGAACACTATGAGACTGAAGTAACCCCGCTGGATGTTGATGTTCAGCCTTAACCCTCTGGCATTCCAAACATCTTGCCACAAAGTCGGCTACATCCCTTTTCATTTCGGGCCAATAATAATGCCGCTTGAGGTCAGCATGCATTTTCTTAACACCTGGATGAGCTGAATATGGTGCTTTATGGGCTTCAACCATGACCAAACCATGCAAGTCTCCAATACTTGGAACATAAACACTGCCTCGATAGATTAATCGCCCCTCTGAATTGATGGAATATCCCTCAAATTGACCTTCCATCATGTTGCCACTATCAATCACGGTCTTAACTTTAGAAAACCACTAATCAGCTGATAAATTCTGTAGAATTCTCTCCTTCAAATCCATAGTTAAGATCAAGGAAACAATCTCATGACGCCTTCTGCTAAGAGCATCAGCTACTACATTTTCTTTTCCCTGAACATATTTTACCTCAAAATCATATTCACACAAAAATTCCATCCATCTTCACTACCTAGCGTTGAGATTGGGTTGTGTGAACAAATACTGCAGACTTCTATGATCAGTATGCAACTCAAAATGTTGACCGAGAAGGAAATGTCTCCACTTAGTCAAAGCGTGCATAACTACTCTGCCAATTCTAAGTCATGAGTGGGATAATTAACTTCATGATTCTTGAGTTTCCTAGATTCATAGGCTATCACCCGGCCATCCTGCATCAAAACTACTCCAATGCCATCTAATGAAGCATCCGTACACACTACAAATTCCTTCGAAGGATCAGGTACTGCCAAGACAGGAGCACCAGTTAAGCATTCCTTAAGCTTACGAAATGCTACCTCGCACTCTTCCGTCCAAGCGAACTTTTCCTTTTTCCTTTGCAAGGAAGTAATAGGATGAGCAATTTTAGAGAAATTGGACACAAATCTTTGATAGTAACTTGCCAATCCCATGAAACTACGGACTTCTGACACATTAGTTGGAGCTGGCCAATTTATAATAGCCTGGATCTTGGAAAGATCAACAACTATCCCATCCCCCGAAATGATATGACCTAAATAGCAAATCTCCCTCTTGAAAAACTCACATTTCACTAAATTAGCAAAAAGCTTGTTCCTTCGGAGACAATCAAGAATTTTCTCTAGATGTTTCTCATGCTCTTCAACAGAGTTAGAATACACCAAAATATCATCCAAGAAAACTACAACAAATTTGTCCAGGTACTCTCTGAGTACATTATGCATCAAATTCATAAAGACTGAAGGTGCATTAGTCAACCCGAATGGCACCACTAAAAATTCATAGTGTCCATATGTAGTACGAAAAGCTGTCTTATGAATATCTGACTCCTGGATTCTAAGTTGGTGATATCCTGATTTAAGATCAATCTTTGAGAAGATACGAGCACCCTTGACCTGATCAAACAAGTCATCAATCCTAGGCAAAGGATACCTGTTCCGAATAGTAACTTTGTTCAACTGTCTGTAGTCAATACAAAGTCTCAAAGATCCATCCTTCTTCTTGACAAAGATAACTGGTGCACTCCAAGGTGATACACTAGGACGTATCAGTCCTTTACCCAAAAGCTCTTCTAATTGAATCTTAAGTTCATTCAATTCTTGCGCTGTCATACGGTATGGAGATTTGGAAATTGCTTCAGTTCCTGGTACTAGATCAATTCAAAAATTGATTTCCCTTTTAGGGGGTACGCCAGGAATTTCTTCCACAAAAACATCAGAGAACCTCTGCAATACGGGATGATCAAGAGAGGCGTCTCCTATGGCAACATCCTCCAAATCATTCACAGCGATAGCAAATAACTTGTCACCTTTTTGGACACACCTCACTAATTGTTTGGCAGAAATGTTTCTGATTGAGATAGGTCTTTTTATCCCAACGATAATCTTGGGTGCTCCAAAGTCATCAACACACTTGACCACTTTGCCCAAACAATCGATCACTGCTTGATGTTGTTCAAGCCAATCCATTCCCAGAACTATATCATAGGATCCCAATGGAATTACCCTAAGATCCACAGAAGTAGTAAAGGATTTTAACTGAACCTTGCAACCTGGAGCTATTACCCCAGCCTCCACTCGAGACCCCGAAGCTAACTCCACTTGCCATAAGATATTATCTCTAGCCACTAGAATACCACTCTGTGTAGCTAAGCTAGAAGAAATAAAGGAATCTATAGCACCAGAATCAAACAAAATGGATATCTCCTTACCTTGCATTTTACCTCTAGCCTCAATGACTATGTTCTGATGCTCTACCTGCTTCTGGTCCAAGGTTGCAAATACACGGTGGTTCCGTGCTGAATCACTCACCGTAGCCTCTGACCTGGGTGGATTAACCTCTGATCTCTGTTTGACCAAACTAGGACATTGAGCCTGATAATGTCCTTGCTGCCCACAACAGAAACACGTTACAGACCTCTTGAAATCCCTGCTCTGAGAAAGTGTACTACTCTGAATACTCTGCGACTGCTGAGGAGGTTTAAATTGATCAGACCCCCTATTGTTCCTGTTAGATGATGTGGGTTTGTCAAACTTTCTCTTTTTGAACTTTCCACCAGAAAATCTAGTTTTGAGGTTGCCTTGAGACTGCTTTGGACTACTGAAGTCACTCTGAATAGGTGGATTCACACTAGCTTTAGGGAATGACCCATGGTACCCTGTCTTCATTTCAATAAGCTTGGCTCTCTCAGAAGCCTCCTGCATAGTCATAGGTTTAAAAGTCCTCACTTCCTCACCTATCTTGAGATTGAGCCCCCTGACAAAATGTTGTACCAAAGCCTTATTATCCTCCATCCACCCTAAGTACTTCTTAAGTTCGTAGAACCTTCGCTCATAGGTCTCTACTAAAGCACCCTTCTGCAAGATATTAAAGAACTCTTCAGCACGAGCTTGCTGCTAGTACTCGGACATAAACCTCTCCTTGAAGCATTCCAAAAAGAGTTCTCATGTCACCTGGGAGATATCTATTCCCAGTTTATCCAACTCTTGCTCCCACCAAATAGAAGCAAAATTCCTGAGCTACATGACCGTCCACCGCACCTTCACATTGCTCTGGTAACGGTGCAAAATAAAACATCGCTCGATGTTCAACAACCAAGCTTTAGCTACAGTACGTTCTTCTGTTCCATAAAATGGTGGTCCTTTAATCTTGGATAGATCTTTAATCTGTGCCCTGACAACAGGATCTTCCTCAATAAGAGGACCATCAACATGAACGTGAGGCACTGGAGGATTTACTCCCCCACCTGGAATATGGTTATTAGCCTCAATATTATCCAACTGATTCAAAATTCGTTGGAGAACATTAGCATGAGGATCCCCTTGTTCATCCTGATTGACACCTTGCCCGATGGGGTCATTTCCATTCGCATCCTGGTGTCTGGGAATTCTACCACAGCCCCTACCTCTGCCTCTGCCTCTTTCGACATTAGCATTGACTGGGTCACCATGTCCCTGAGCTCCTCTTGTAAGGGGAGGCATACTAGCAACTTGAAACAAACAACTACCTTTAAAAGACTACACAACAAGTGAACTAAACCCTTAACCCAAAGTCCTAGTTAAAGAAACCAGGGCTCTGATACCAAATGTAACACCACCCAATAACTAAGTGATGAAACCAAATTAAAACCAAACAAAAACATACACCACAAAGAGATTAAAAAAAAAAATTTATTTAACTTCCATAAATCTGATTACAAAAGTTTATAAACTGTCATACGTAGTTGTCCATACAAACTCTGATTACAAATGAGTTACATCAGTACTCTTTATTGAAAAGATAAACATACAAATGCAGGAAATCTACCTAAGTTCTCCTATAAGATCTATACACTGCCCTAATGACCAACAAAATAGCCACAATCTGTTTTCCATAAATTTTAATAGCTGCCAACCATTGGCCCATACTCATAGTTTTATCCATCTAGGTTCCTGTAAAAACCAATAAGAACACAACACACAAAGCAAATAGGGCTCAGCATAATTACATAAGTCATAGAACCTCCATGGTATACCTACAATCATTAGCATCATAATGAACATATTTCATATATCATAAAACTCATTTTAACCAAAACATCATCATTTCGTTTCATCAATCACATGATAAAGTTGATATAAAAGCATGATGAAGAGAAATAACTCACAGTCAGAATTCCAGAAAGATGATGCACATATAATGAGATGTTTAAACACTGAAGAGTCATGATTCTGCACCCATGGTTGTGCCCACGACAAATCTTACAGTGCAAGGTAAACTGTACTCCCGTTAATAAACTCAACAGTGCACACAGTAATCTATCAATCCGTTTAATAACGTAACAGTACCTTATGCCCCATACTCTGTTCTAGATCATGCAACCCCTAAAATTCCTCACAAACACATGCTAATTGAAATAACCAGAAACCATCATGCAATAGAAATCAATCTATTAAATCACATGACATAACAGTCTGGCAATGGAACAATACAAAGATATAAATCACATCCACAGTTCCATTTCATATTTATTTTTTGTCCCGCTAACAAAATAGCAAAATTAAAGAATGATTCCAGCTTAAATATCTTATTCACAACTTGTTTCACATAAGATAAGTACAGTTGTCACCCATTT